>BQNB010027220.1:0-57834 GCA_026074375.1 Tanacetum coccineum | reverse complement strand
CTTTTTTCTTATTCTCTCTCAACTCTCTCTCATCTCTCTCTCTCTACATTTCGAGTTTCTCTCTCTATCTCTTTTCTTGAATCGTGGTTCGTGTTATGAAGTGAAAGTGTTAATCGGGTTCCTACAGAAAGAACCATCCAAACACTCGAAGACATGCTTCGAGCTTGTGTTATAGATTTTGGAAAAGGATGGGAAAAACACTTACCATTAGTAAAATTTTCCTACAATAACAGTTCCCATGCCAGTATTAAGGCAACACCATTTGAGGCACTTTATGGTCGAAAGTGCAGATCACTTGTTTGCTGGGTCGAAGTTGGAGATGTTCAACTTACAGGACCAGAAATAATCTATGAAACCACTGAAAAGATAGTGCAAATTCGACAACGCTTGCAAGCTGCAAGAGATCGGCAAAGAAGTTACGCCATTGTAAGGCAAAAGCCTTTAGAATTTCAAGTTGGAGATCATGTTATGTTAAAAGTATCACCTCGTAAAGGTGTCATCGGATTTGGAAAAGGAGGAAAGCTTAATCCCCGGTACATTGGACCTTTCAAAATCCTTCAACGGATTGGCCCAGTGGCGTATAAACTTGAGCTTCCTGAAGAGCTTAGTAATGTCCACAATACTTTCCATGTTTCTAATCTAAAGAAATGCTTATCTAACGAATCTCTTGTCATTCCAATGAAAGAGCTTCGACTTGATGACAAACTCAACTTTGTGGAAGAACCAGTGGAGATCATGGATCGAGAAGTCAAGCAACTAAAACAAAGTCGTATTCATAAAACCCCGTGTTTTTAATTCATTGACGACGTCGATAAATCTACTATTTATTTTTAGTGTTGTACGCGGTTGCTTGGTGATTTCATAAGTTAAGTTTAAATATCGCGTAAGCTAAATAATTAGCCTTAAAGTAAACAGCCCACCTAAACAAATTAAACGATTTACATCAATCATGTTTAAATATATTTTGAGATTAAAATTATGGTTTTGTTCATTTTATTTTTCAGATACGTTAAAAGTGCTATACGTTTCGGCGGATAATTCGTTTAGGCATACCCGGAACCACGTTAATTAATCTACGCTTCAACAAATGCCAAATATTATTTACATTGACCAAAGATTATAAAGCTTATCACAAATGTTATATGATGCCCCCTATATAGATAATACCCAAGACATATCACTTTGCAAGGATACTTCAGTAAAAAAAACAATAACATTTTATGATATACTTTTATTTAACAAAGTTTTACTTCCACTTTATGGCAATAACTTTATACTTTATTTTTATTAAAAACTAGCTAGAGTATTCCAGAAAACACATTCTTAAAACCATCTGGGACAATCTCAACTATTACATGCAAGAAACATGTTCTTAAATTAGTTAGTGAAGTACCTTAATGATTAAGTAAGAAAACTAGCTTTACTCTTGCAAATCTTTTTGTCCTTATGATGCCGCCCCCTATTTCCCTCCCCCTTGGACTAGTCAATGGTCTTTGACTTCATAGGACACTCTTAGAAACTTATAATTGTAGTATAAATATACATGCATTCAGTCCTAGTTTTCTCATAACCATACATTTTCTTTAAAGAAAAAACTCACACCATTTCTTCATTTTGTCTTAAACCCATGGGCTCACCCCACTTTCTTTCTTACTATCATAAAAAAGTCAATTAAAAACATTTTCTACACATCCTTCAATGGAATATCTAAGGTCATAAAAAAAAGGTTTGGAACCTCTGGTTGGTTGATTAAGGACAGTTATAAAACAAAAAGGAAGATTAGGGTTTATTTGGAGAAGAATTAGGTTTCTATGTGCCTATCTTAGGTGTTTAAAGTCACTAACAAGGGGTTAGCACTTACTTGTCATCATCATACATCATCCCATTAAGGTTATCTAAAGTCTTTAACTTATCATTTATATGTGATGCTAGGTATATGTGATGCTTTGTAGTGAAATCTCCATTATGACATGTGTAACTTGTTAACATGGATTTTCTTTCGTTAAAATATTGTTTTATGAACTTGTACACATTGTTGTATGGAATGATAATATGAAGTTATAAAATGGGATTACATAAGTGCTTTACTAATCTTGGTTATGTAAAAATTATTAATGAAAATATTAGGGGTTTTAATGGTTTACTTAGAAAGCTACAAGTAAAAAGGTGTATTGACTTTGTAAACTTGTTATATTTTTTTATGGACTTTGTGTACATGTCATATGTGATAAAATGATGTTTAACAAAAGTATATAAGACTTACATACTATGGTTTATGTGTAAAATAATTTTTGTATATAGTAGTGATTAAGTATAACTTATGAAAGATAATGGTTTTTAAAAGAAAAATATGATATTAGGGACTTAATGACTTGGACAATGGACAAATTTTTGCGGATTATTGGACTATATAATATATATGATATAGTATATTAAGAGTGTGGGAAAAACTTGTGGAAATTACTTAGTTAAAAAGTATATAAAACAAGTTTAATAAATAAGTAAATATATAGATATTAAGGGGCTGTTTGGAATCGAATTCCAAACAGTGGATATTATGTTTTATAAATATTCTACATCTCGTAACGATTTCGGAAATAGGTAAGAAACTTGTCAAACGGATAAATAACGAAAAAATTACGCTAATTACGAGTTATACGTAAATTAAACGGATTATAAAATAACTTTTATAAAAATTCTTATGAAACAGCAAGTTGGATATTTTTAACAAATAAAACACATTTTTAGGATTCTAAAATGATAAGAATCATGATTTTTCAATTAATAATGAAGAAGTTATGAATTTCGCAAGTTTTCGGTAATTAAAAGTTTATAAAAATAACTTTATAAACATTATGACAGTAATAAAAACTTTCACGACATAAATGTTATTTTTGTAAACTTATAAATTGATTAGATTTTTAAACTCTAACGAGAACGTGCTCGAAAGAATCGCTAAAAACAGAGCTATAACGAATAAAATACGACGTTTACGGGTTTTACGATAACTAAAACTATAAAAATAACTTTATAACTGGTGTGAACAGTAAAAAGTATTGTTCATCAGAGGATCAAAAATATGACATGTTCATATTCTGATAACGCCCCCCACGTCCAATACGAAAGCGATGGCATAAGAAAGTCACAAATCGATACTTAAAACACGAAAGTGACGACGGGTTTTACTACAACGATAATTATAAACGTTTAACTAATTAAACGCAATTTTTCCAAAACAATTAGATGGTGATTAAGCTGTATATGTGGTTATCAAAGTACTATATTACTAGGGAGTTTCATAATGAGGCCTCTTCGGGGTGGCGTATTGACGAGTTGTGGATTTACGATTTAAAGTGTCCTAGCTCCTCATACGTTCACTACATGACCTCTTAATTATGATAGCCCGAACGATAGTATGATGTAACTAACTAGGACCTGTTATATGATGTTAGTTAATCGAGGTACATGGTACTTATACGACTTAAATTAAATAGGTTGCATTGAGATTTGCGTGACGCCGTTATCTGTGATATTTGGTTAGCTGAAATCATGGGGAGTTCATAGCCCATATTTTTACGATTTCAGATGATTCTTAAATACTATTAGGGTTGGAAACATTCCTTTGTTTTATAAATTGGGACGCAAGTGTTTATTGTTTTATTGATTATGTGTTTGCCTAAGTAGCGATAACCCAAGTTGAGCCCATTATCATGAACTGTCAATTACATAGATGTAGTTGTGAATTACATTATGTGAGCGCGAATGTTATGAATTGATCTATTTGGGATTGACCATCCCATTCGGGTGACTAGCTATCACCGGGAATGAACGTATAGCATGTCGGATTTGGAGATGTTTTAGGTTAAACATCTAATCGGGCAGAAATTGCAATATATATATTATTCGAGAAAGATTGTTGAGCTTCAGTTTCATGAGTTAGTTAAATGTAATGGGTTTTTTGTGATGTATGCATGTGTTGAGTATCACGGGGAAGTCTTGCGGGTTCCTGCAAAATTATGATTTATCAAACTAATAAATTCCCAACATTTATTATTGACGTTTTAAAGCATGTTTTTCAAGAGATCAGTAAGCTTAAGGGCCAAGGATCAGTGGTGATTTTTGTTTTGGGATGTTCTGCTAAGATATGGTTGTATAGGTTTTGGGGATTCATGTGTTTGTGACAACCAGTATCTTTGTAATAATAATAAGGAAAGTTAAAGCTTCGGGCTATTTGGTATCAAATATTTCATTAAATCAATGTATCAGTTTTAAAATGATTTTTGGGTCAGTTTCTCATATATATCTCGTGTTATGGTCTGAGAAGTAACACGCCCCGGACCCTTATTCCGCTGCGACCCAATTTGGGAGTGTTACAGTATTCCTATAGTTAAAGTAAGATGGAACTCTAAAAGAGGACCAAAAATTACGTGGGAACGCGAAGATCAAATTCGTGCCAAGTTCTCACACTGTTTTTCACATTCAATTCGGCATCCAAACCTTACTTCTCCGGTTTACATGATTTTTTTAAGGGGGAAAGGAGGGTGAGACTATAACAAACCTGTAATTTTTTCTTTTCAATGTTAATTATCCATCTATTAAATTAGATGCACTGTAATATCCATCTATATATATACCATCTTTTTACAAGGAAAATTTTGCTTTATCTTATTATGCAACATAACTTGCATCTCTAAAGTAAACGAGCTCACGCAACCCCCACCAATGTCATCTATATCTATGTTTATATCATGTAAACATCCTAATATGTCAAGTCTTTATCTTAATACCATTTTTACCATGTACATTATCCATTTATAACGTTATATCAAAACAGACTTTATTCATTAACGTTTATATCAAAACCCTAATTATATGTAATGTATACATATAAAATGAAAGTGCAAGCCTTCAATCATGTGTACAAGTTTACAATGCATAACATTTGAATATCTTTTCCCTCCTAAATAAGGAACAAGTTAAAGCTTCGGGCTATTTGTGTCAAATATTTATTAAATCCAATGTATCAGTTTTAAAATGACTTTTTGGTCATTCTATATATATCTTGTGTTATTGGTCTGAGAAGTAACACGCCCCAGATATCCTTATTTCGCTGCGACACAATTTGGGGGTGTTACAGATTAGTATCAAGATCCAAGGTTATAGAGAACCAGGTCAAATGTTTTGCTGGACTATAACCGTTTTCAAACATTGGATTCATAAAAAGGGGTTTTTATGGGACACTAGTTGTTTGCATTAGTTAGTTTTACTAGATGCATTCATAATTGATATAAGTGGTTATAATATATTATGTATATTACAATAAAAGCCTTATATAATATAATCATATAAGTTATTTCTACTGGTCACGGTAGTTGGTATGTGCTTAATTACACATACCTTTTACCTTTAAAAACAAGCTAAAATAACCAAAAACGGACTTAAAATGCCAAATATATGCTTGTTTTGCTAATTGTGTTGTGCAGGAACGGATAACTAAGAAAAGGACGAAAAACAAAGCCAAAACGACAAAACCGGACTCGGAATGGAAAAGACCGTGAAAGACAAAGCCAAACCGAAGCCGGAAAGTCAATCAAGTCAAAAAGTCAACAGAAAAGTCAACTGGTCAAAGACAAAGTCAACCCAAGTCAACCCCGAGGCCAAAGTCAAAGAAATATAAGTTTAGGGACTGAAATTGTAAATCCCTAAACTTATATATAAGGAGAAAAGAAGACAAGGGGTCAAACTGCCAAATTGGCAAAGCTATACCACAAGGGCCATAGCTGCCAACTCTTTTAACTTGTATGCACCAAGGTTCGAGGTATTGCAAGTAGTGTAATAACCCTTGGGGACTTGTTTTGTCAAGTCCCCAAAAGGTTATAAACACAAGGACCATGTATGCAATGAAACCTATAACCATGGAGGGCCAACCCTGCCAACTCCAAAATCCTTTATAAACCATCTTTTCCCGCCAATTCCCCAAACCCAAAACCCATTCACGGGTTTCTCTCTTTCTCACCCTTTTACCCTGCAACAATATCACCAATGGATAAAACCTTTTACTCCCCATCACAAGATACCATGCCAAGTTGGCAATCCCACACTCTTCAAATCAATCCAACGATGGGTATGAGTTCAAGAAAGCACAAGGGACTTCAATGGCCAAGATTGAAGCTGTGAACCTCTCACAACACAAACACAAGAAGCACAACAAGAAGACCCGGGACATCTATAAAAGAAAAAGAAAGATGAACAATAGGGAGTTAGTTAGTGAGTTTTAATTTTCAGTTTGTAATTTCTCTTATTTTTAAGCATTTTCTTTTGAGTTTTTCAAATTCAGCTCTAAATACTTGTACTTTGTATCCTTTAGCTTGTACTTTACCATTTTGAGTAATAAAATTCAGTTCTCAAGTTTCTTTGTTCTTTGATTTCAATTTTTAAGGAACTTTTACCTCAATAAGCTCTCATAAGCTCTTTTGAGCTTATACTTGTTAATAAGCTCAAATTCAGTTAAAAATTTGTTAAAAGTCATTTACTTACTAGTTTTGTCCAATTTAAATCAAATCATGATCACTTGAGTTCATTGGATTCATTTTGGAAGCAACAAGGAGGTAATAAGCTCTTAGAAGCTTATTAAGCTTTTAAGCTGGTTTAGAGGCTAAGGTAGCCGTTAGGAACTTGAATTAAGGCTGCTCATTCAGAAAGAGCAGCCTAGTAGCCTGAGACTACAAAATTCAAGGTTACATTGCTTTAAATTTCATTTCAGCTTAATATTAGCTTAAGACATTTGCTTATTTCTATTCAATCTTGTTCAATTCTCTTCAAATATGTTTGTTTAGGTTTAATCTCTAGCTGTTTTAATTTTCATTAGTTAAAATTTGTGTAGTCTAAATTTCTCTTTTAATTCTGTCATTTAGTGTTAATAGGCTAGGAGAGAAACTAGCTTATTTTACTTAATAAGCTGAAAGTTTTAGTTTTAAAGTAGCTTAATTAGGTGAGATTTAGAGTGAGTAGCTATAAGGTTTTGGCTGTTTTAGTGTTAGAATAGATTTTAATGTCACTTTAGTTTTGACAGCTTAAGTAAAGGAGTGTTTGGTTTTAGGTGGATTTGACTTGTTAAGTCAACCATCTATGCTTGTTCAAAAATAATTGAACGAACTAGGATACATAAGAAAAGGAGTACCATTGAAAATATGTCCTGCATTCCATTCAATATCAACCATGAAAAGTTGAATCTCTGATTTGTTGCTAGTCCTTAGGGAGAGGCGATGTTGGTACCAAATTAGCTCATATGAGGTACTCTTTGGACTTAGGCAGTGAAGTTAATACATGATCAAGTATTCCACTGTGGGCTAAATAAAGGTTTAGTGAAGGTGAGTGTGCCAAGTTACCCTCGTAGCGATATCTCTGACGTATCCCAAATCACTTGCTTAGGAAAGGCGTCAACGCCGTTTTCATCGTCAAGAGTAGGTCAGCTCTGAATGGTTGCTTTCAGAAATCAAAATCTTCTGGCCAGCTACTTTGGCGCGAATATGAGGTACATCATTGATCATTGGAGAGCTAGCGGTAGCCCAAAATTGTTGATGCCATGGACCTTAAGATAGGATTAAACCAACAAAGAGTAATTAATGGAGCAGCCAGTGAGAAAGTCGATGATTTGATAAAAATCAGCATTCTGTGCCGTCTTTTCCACACATGCAATCATGTTGTGCTTGTTACAAGTACGAATGTTTGCCATTTGAAAAGAATTTGATGTGCGTCGAAGGTTGGAAATTAAAAATTTTTATGACTGAAAGTAAGTAAAGTGAGAAAAAAAAAATGCAATTCAGTTGAGTATTTATAGGTTGCGACGGCTAACTAAGAAGTTACCGTTGTAGATACGTTTTTAGCGCAAAAACGTACGTTTGACCGTTGACCGAACGTTAGAACAGTACTTTGTTGTCTAAGCAGTACTTTCTAAGGCAACCAGTACTTTGAGTTGGATTAGCAGTACTTTCAACACAAAAAGATGTTCAACTCAAATATGTGCAACAACAACCCTTCAACTTTGCAAACTATCTCTTCAAATCATCAAACCTTTGAAAAATCATTCATATCCTCCCCTCAAATATAGCTAGAGTGCTTTCAAATATCCATTCTACCCAAACCAGTACTTTACTGTTCGTCTCCGTACTTTATATGTGATCCTCCCCTCAAAATAGCTATGGGTTCATCATCCCAATTGTTACCACCAAAAAATTAAATCTTGCCAAATCAAAGCCTTTGGTGAGTAAATCTGCTACATTGTCATCAGTATGAACCTTGACCCACATTATTGAGCTTTGCTCATTATACAATCTCGAATGAAGTGATGGTCGAATTGAATATGCTTGGTCTTGAGTGAAAAAAAACAGAGTTTTCACACATGCAAATGGTTGCTCTCATTGTATATATGGATTTCAGTGTTCATGAGTTAAATCTTTTTCAGTAGTTGATTTTGCTTACAAGAACCTGAGCACAACAACTTGCAGCTGCTACATATTCTGTTCTGTAGAGGAGATAGCCACAATTGTTTGTTTTTGTTTTGCATTGCCAAGAAACTAGGTCTTCTGCCGAGATATTGTACATCTCCTCCTGAAAGTTGTTCTTCGTCAAGCGTTGTCCCCAGCATAGTCACTATCCGAAAAGCTTCCAAAGAAAAGGAGAGTTCTTTAGGATACCATTAACCCAAAATTAGGTTGATGTTTGAGTATACCTTAAGATCCTTTGAAGATTAGATGAGAAACCTTTGGAGTGACTTGAAAATTCTTGCAACAGACAAATCAGCAAACATTATGTATGGTTCTTGAGGCGTTAAGTACATGAGACACCCAATCATAGACCTATAAAGATGTACATCAACATCTTCACCTTCTTCATCTTTCCCTAGAGATTTATGAGATTCAATGGGGGTAGATGCTGGCTTAATGGTTCTGAAGTCAAATTTGTTGAGAATATCTTTCACATATTTGTCTTGACTTAGAAAAATACCACCATTGGATTGCTTGACTTGAAGTCCTAAAAAGAAATGTGAGTTCACCCATGGAACTCATCTTGAATTCCTTTTGCATAGAATTTCAAAAATCCTTCACCATGAAGACTTGGTAGATCCAAAGATGATTCATAAACATATACCTGTATCCAACATGATATCTCTTCTATCCTTCTATAATAAAAGAGTTTTATCAATAGCCCTCTCTATATCCATGCTTCAAAAGAAAAGTGGAAAGTCTTTTCTCCATGCTCTTGGGGCTTGATGCAGGCCATAAAGCGCCTGAAATCTGTAGGACTCCCTTGTTTGGATGAGCAGGATCTTCAAAAAACCTGGAAGGCTGTGTGACATACACCTTTCTGTTGATGTTGCCATATTGAATGCACTCTTGACATCATCTGAAGACAGTAAAGCCCATGAAAGATGCAAATGCCAAAAAGAGTTTATTGGCTTCAATTCTGGCAACTGTGCGAACACTTATCATAATCCACACTTCTTCATGTATGTACCCTTGTGCAACTAGGCGTGCTTTGTTCTTGATAAATAGTACAAGTTCATCTCTCTTGTTTCTAAAAAACTCTATTTAGTTCCAATCACCTTTTGCCGTCTGTTAGGGACATAAACACCCATACCTTTGTAGCTTGATTGTAGTGGCGTAGTTCTTCTTGCATCGCTATCAACCCAACTTCATCTGCTTCGGCTTGAGAGGACTTTCTTGGTTCTCTTGAGATATAGAACAAGCAAACAGCTTGTTTTCTATCTTTGTGGTTGGTTCTATTTTGCTTGTATATGAAAGAAGCAATGCTTGATGTTGGTTGATAGTTCTGCTTGAAGCTTTCTTCTTGTTTGAACCCCAGCAGTACTTTTGCCAATAATTTGACTTTGAGGATGAATCTTATGAATTCTAAGTGTGGGAGTAGAGGGAACATCAATGGTAGAATCCAAGTTGTTGTAGTCAGCTACTCCGCCTTCCTCAGCATCAAAAGAGTTTGTAGAGAAAACACCATCTGTTGGAGTATCATCATCAGAATCTGTAGGTGTATTGCCAGTACTTTGAGGAGGTGTATTAGCAGTACTTAGAGTAAAAGTACTGTCAACATGTTCTTTTCCCTTTGACAATAGATGTCTTCTTTTTCCGCTTCAAAAGCAATCCGTTGATCATCATTATGAGCTTTGGCAAGAGATTCTTGATGCATCAAACTTACAAGCTCATCATGTAAAGCTTGATCTTCAGAAGATAATTTAACTTCTTTTGCAGCAGTACTTTCCACTGGAGGCATAGGCTGAGCTGTATGAACAATGAATTGCTGGTCATCCATATCTTCAACATCATCACATGATATTCCTTGTTCTTTTGAATCAGCATAGTTTTCTTTCTTACAGGAATGTAATTATATAGATGGAGTAGAAGGTCAAGATCAAACATCAATCAGGACCTTTTCCCTTTTGATTCTCTGATTCTCAAGAAAGTTTACATGACAGGACAATCTTGAACCTTTCTTGTGGCCCTGTTTAGACTCTACACCTATGCTGTTAGATAGAGTATCCAACATGATATCCGTCCTTCTGACTTGCAATCAATAACTTACCCAAATGGTCTAGAGTATTAAGTATTGTCAGAGGACATCCAAAAGGTCTCATGGAAACTGATGTTGGGAGATTTCCATCAAAATTTCATTGTGTATTCATTGAGTTTAGTCACCAAAACTCTATTAAGCACATAACAAGCAGTATTGACTGCTTCAGCCCAAAATTGAATAGGTAAAAGAGAGTCTGCTAACATAGTTCTAGCAGCTTCAATGAGAGTCCTATTCTTTCTTTCTGCAACACCATTTTGCTGTGGAGTCCTGGCAATGCTATATTCTCTCTTGATTCCTTTCTTGGCACAAAACTCATCCTAAGTTGATTCTTGAACTCTTTCCATGATCACACCTGATTGTCTTCACTTTATGTCTTAAGCCTGTTTTTCAAACCACAATCTAATCATGAAGCATATTATATGTTTCATCCTTGGTAGGCCAAGAAAAACACCAACTGAATTTGCTGCAATCACAGTGACCACCAAAGCAGTATTTCTTCCTATTTACAATCTCCACTGAAAAACAGGTCCAAACAAATCCAATATGTAGCAAATTCAGGGTTCTACTGACAGTTCTTTCCTCAATCTTCTTGCAAGATTACCCTGTTGCTGTTTACCCTTTCTAATGCCACACAAGAGTGATCAAGCTTGAATGTCTTTGAAGGTAAACCTAACCTATTGCCTTTAACCCAACTTGTTGATATTTTTGAAGTTGACATGCCCCAATCTTTCTGTGCATAGGACAGCTTCATCCTTGTTGCCTTTGCAACCAAAAAGTGATTCCACCAGAGGAATAATGTTCTTTAGATCAGGGTGTAGTACATTCATTCTTTTAGGGCTCTAAGAATTACCAAATCTTCATCAACAAACTTGAACTGTTTTTTTTTTTAGATGAAAGAATATGAATTCTTTATCTGTGCAATAGAAAACATTGTGCTTCTTTTCTAGATTTGAGTCAGATAAAAGATTAAACTTGAGCTGTTCCACATAGCTAACTTTCTCAAGTCTAAGGCATGATGTTTAAGGTCCTTTTTCCTGAGATTCTTCCACCTGTAGGAGTCGTTTTCAAAGGCCACATAACCACCTTGAACTCTTTAAATTAGACAACTTGTCCTTTGTCTTCATGTCATACTTCCAGAGCATCCCATCTTGTTCAATGATAGCTTAGTCCTTGTGATCCTTTCGTGGAAATTGCCATGTACAAACAATTTCAATGCATTAGACTTTTTATGGACCAAGTCATAACTGTAATTGGATACCCCTAATGAGTTACATACTCAAAATTGCTTGAGGCGTGTAAGATAGCCATTACCTATTCAAGAATCTAGAGATTTCCCTTTGGTTCTCCAGTTGTTTTGGACTTATCATTGCACTCTTTTTGACAGTTTGTGGAGGTACTGCTTGGGATCCAACAGTACTTCCTTTCTTTACCCAGATCGATTTAACAATTTTCTTGGGTCTTTGTGGTCTATGAGGAGTCCTTGTGGTAGAAAGACCTCGTGAAGGTGCGTACTGAGATTCTAGGTCTTCTACCAATCCATCATTGGATAATACTTCCATAGTACTTCGTGAAAGTACTGCTGTTGGTACTCTAGATCTAGCATGTTCCTTGATAAGTCACATTTGCAGTACTTTTTGAAGGTACTTTTGTGTTATTTGTGGTCTAGCAGTACATATCAAACCCATCCTAGTAAATACTGCTGTGGATAAACGGATTCCTTTGCGTGAAGGTTCCTAGAGTTTCGTGCGAAAATTTGCTATGGGTTCACTCTTTGGATGTTGTTCCAAAATGGTCTTGTTTCCCTGAACCCTGAGTTCTTAGATTTATGAGTTTGGGGTATGTTGGAAGGTTCTTTCGTGTAGATTGCAGTCCTTAATAAGAATGACTAGGACTGTACATACAAAAAACATAATTTTACCCCTTTGTTCCAAAGTTCCCTTTTGTTCTAGATTCTTGACCAACACTGTTTTGACCTTTTGGAGACTTGTTTTCAAAAGATTCTTCACTATTCTCTGTGTTAAAAACAGTTTCCTTTTGACTCTCTGAAACATCAGTCTCTTCATCATCACTATCAACCCAATCTTCAATTATGACTTTATTTCTATTCAATTGCTGATTGACTAGTGTTTGTTTTCTCTTGATTACAACTTTTATTCCTAATTGGCTAGGTCATCTATCCCTGTAAAGGTGACATTTGCCTTGGTGAATAATTGTACCTGTAGGTGGACGGGGATACTGCTTTGTAGGCCTGTTTTTTGAAGTTTAATATTTGATCAGTCAATGTTTCATCCCCAGATGAAATGTCATAGGACTCAATCCCAAATCCTATACAGGACTTATCAGACACATATCTTTGTTTGTTTAGACTTCGTTTTGAAGTATGAAGCATTTGACCATTTCTCATGGTTTTGCTTTGCAATCATCTCTTTCTTTTAAGGCTTGATTCTAATTCCTTTGGGTTTTTCTTCTAGTTTCAAATCTCTTATCTTTAAGGGCATATTCGATTTGTTTACTTATCACCCCATGCATATTCATTCTTTTCTGTGTTTTAAGCATGACCTCTCTATTGATCTAAGCTCAATTGATTATCTCTAGAATTTCAGTCCTAGCTCTTGAAAATTATCTTTCAGTTTGATAGCTTTCAAGGAAACTTTTTATAAGATTTACTACATTTTGGAACGTAAGGTTACCTCTGAGTTTGTAGCCATAAAGCTAGAGATACTGGTGCATTCTTCAGCTTTGTTGCTCCATTCAAAATCCACCTTAGTCCCATCTGTCACAAATTGCACATGTTCTTGCATCAAACTCATGCTCCAATCATCTTGTTCAATCCAGTCAGTGCCATCATAGCATATGTCACTGGTTTCAGCTCAAATTCCTTGCGTCCCTATCTATTATTCTTCATGGTGTCTGTTGCCACCAAGGCTTTTTTGAGTTTGAATCTTCAATAGCATGTCTTCTTTCCTGACGCCATTTGCTCTGTTTTCTTGATACTTAGCAAACGACACTCTCTAGCAATATGACCCATCTTTGGACAATTAAAACATTCCAATCTTTGATTTGTCAAAAGTGATCCCATTCTTTGGCTTGAGATCAATAGGTCTTCCTGTCTTCCTCATAAACTTCCTTATCCTTGCAGTTATCATAGCCACCTGCCACCTAATGTCAATTTCTTCCATAGCATCTTCATCAATTTGCAGCAAGTCTTCATCATCATGAGTTGTAGGCATGGATGCTTGTTGAGAAAAGAAGGAACATAGATTTCATCTGAGTGAGAAGCTAGTTAGAGAGTGGGAACCTTGTTTGAGGCAGCTTGTGTATTCCTTGTGGGATATGGTGTGTTCAGCAGTTACTTTGTTTTTCAAAGTACTGCCTTTGAATTCTGTGGAAAGAAGGCAATGTTTGAGAGTTTGAATTTGAGACAACCTTCTATTCATGCTAATACACCTTTAACGTTGTTGTAGAGATCATCAAAGTCTAACTCGTCTCATCCAGGTTGTCCCGAATCATGGTAGCCCCCTACATGCCACAAGATGGTTGGCTTTTAGAAACTTCAGGTTTGCATCTTCAATGGAACGTAGCATCATGTAATTCAAGCATGGCTAAGGAATATGCTGAAACCTTTCA
The DNA here is from genome assembly GCA_026074375.1 of Tanacetum coccineum. Classification (NCBI taxonomy): domain Eukaryota; kingdom Viridiplantae; phylum Streptophyta; class Magnoliopsida; order Asterales; family Asteraceae; genus Tanacetum; species Tanacetum coccineum. The sequence goes on along the minus strand of BQNB010027220.1, from coordinate 43,620 downwards.
TATGCTGAATCTAGTTATTTCCCTAGATCCAAATAGTAAATGGTCTCAATTTGTTGTTTCAACAGATTCTTTGCATCTTCTTGTGATGCTTCGTTTCTCCAAATCTTGCTTTTATGGCTTTCCATTAAGATCTTGCATCTACAGCATTTCGAAAACTGAGAAGGATGTCTATCAGGTATGGCAGAAAGCAGTATATTAAGGGCTTTCTCATTGTTTCTTCTTGCGTTTGCAGCAAGTGAAGTCTTTGGAGCAGACACTGAGGGAGATGCAGGATCAGTTGTGGTTTGGTTTCCATTGGTGATTATGTCCCATAGTATGTGATCAGTGATAGCAATGTACTGTCGCATATTCATGGACCATAGGTCATATTGCCCTTTCTTGTTATAGGGATTCTAAGTGCAGTAACGGACGAGGTGGGAGGGATAGGTTCTGTTTCAGACATCTTTTATGAGTTTAGAAAGATTTCGATTGAATAAAAGTTCTTCTAGATCAGAGTCTCTTCACAAGCTCTGATACCACTTTGCCATTTTTGATCCGTTTTGGGTTGAATTGGGCCTTTTTAAGCATAAATTGATATGTATAGTTTAACAACTATCAAACAGCTTCATTCTTTTCATGAACAACTATCCTAGCTTCTAATGATTCTAATCCCATTTGATAACTTATTATTTCTAGATTAGATTTATTAAGAGCTTCACGTTGTTGATCATACTGTTTTTGAAGAGTTTCATATGATTTTAAATAATCTTTAGAGCAAGTATGTACCTTAGAATCAGAACTTGATGAACTGGATAAACCTGAAGACAAATCGGCCATTAGAGCAAAGTCTGTGGGTCCTTCTTCAGCTTAATAGCTCCAATCATAACCACCTATTCCATCTTAAACAACCAAGGCATTTGTAGGAGTCTCTACTGGTATAATCCTTCTTGGAGCATCTCCATTTCTATTACCTTGATTCCTTGGTGCCCTGCATTCTCTAGCAAAGTGACCTCTCCTGTGGCAGTTGTAACATTCAACCTTTGTCTTATCAAAGCCAACAATTTCTTTACCATTGAAATTCAGATTCCTTCTTGTCTTCTTTAAGAATCTCTTCACCCTCATGGTAAGCATGGACACCTGCCATTTAAGATCCATCTCTTTAAGATCATCAGTATCAATCTGCTCCAGATCTTCATTGTCTAACTGTGGACTATTAGAATGATTGATAAAGAAGGAAAACATGACATCATCAGCATAGGTTGAGGAAGAAGCTTGTCTCTTTGAACTACCAGTAGAAACATCATGAGCAGTATTAACTGCTTCATTAGTACTGCTAGTATCATTCGAAGATACAAAAGCCACATTATGAGAATTTAAGCTTGAGCTTGATTGGCTTTTAATCTCAGCTTCATACACCTTCAAGTTGTTGTACAAATCTTCCATGCTCAACTCATCCAAATCAGCTTTGTTACGCATGATCCAGGTAATATTGTTCCAAGCTGATGGTAGACTTCTTAGCAACTTAAGATTTTCATCTTCCTGGGAGATAACTTCACTATGAATTTCCAATTGGCTGATGAGTTTCTGAAACCTATCATAGGTTTTATCCAGTCCTTCAGTTCCTGATGCAATAAAATTCTCATATTGCTGCTTTAGAATGGGTTTCTGTATTTTCTTTGATTTTTTGTTGCCTCTAAACCTGGACTTAATTGCTTCCCATAAGGCCTTTGCATCCTTGATTCCATGAAACTTCAATAGGTGCTCATCAGGAATGGCCAACAACAGAGTGCTTTTTTGCTTTCAATTCATTATTTCTTGCCAGCTTTTGTTCTGCAGTTTTAGGAGGAATAGGACCTTCAACACTAGCTGATGCAACAACAGGTGCATCACCATTCACAATAACCTCCCAAAGAGCATAATCAGTATGAGTAAGATATTTCTTCATTCTCATGCTCCATAGATCATAATCTCCAGTTTTGAGTACTGGAAGTTTTAGTGCAAACACTGTTTGGGTAGTTTCTGACTGTGATTCTATCTTCTCTTTGATTATGAGATCTTGTGTAGATATATTGTTCTTCTTATTCAAAGTTTCTCAACAAGCTCTGATACCACTTGTTGATCCCTTCTTGATAGATCTTACTTAGCTTGTTAAAGCTTAGTTATATTGGATAGATCCAAGACAACTATAGTAGAAACTAAGATTGTGAATATCACAAACTATACGGAATCTAGTTTGCAATACTAAGAAGAACAATAAAACAGTAAAAACAAGATCTTTCAATATATTGAATACTATTTTGAGTTACAAAATAGCTATGAATACTAACTATGATTGCTATGCAAACTATGAATACTAATATGAAAACTTGATGTGAAAACTGATATCTAGATCTATGCCTTAGGGTTCCTTTTATACACACCAAGGAAAACCCTAATGGGCTTACAAAACACGTCAAGTGATCATGCATATCTATTCCTAATATAACTCATGCATATCGCTTTAGCAGTACTAACTATATAACAAACAATACTAACTAACAGTACTAATAATCTGGCAGTACTAACAATTTGTACTGACAGTACTAACTATGCTTGACATTACTAAGTCTTCTCATGGCAGTACTAAGTTGAATCAGCAGTACAAAGTTATAGAAGTCCTTAATTCCTAACATCTTCTGAAGCTTGAATCATCATTGTTGGGAATAGAGGTGTGACTCTTCCAGAAAAACCATTTCCTGATCTCTTCATATTAGCAAACACCTTCTTGGTGTGGGAAGGTGTAGCATAAACCTCTTTGTATCTGGTCATCCCCTCAACTTGTTTGTCCAGGAAGACTTGCACAAACCTTGGGTACATGAGAAATTTAACCCCACCCTCTAAGTGCTTTACCATATTATCAAAAATATACTTAGAAAAGTTAAATTTTTTGTTTGTGGCAAGACATATGATAGCAGATGCCATAGTGCTACTAAATTCATTCTAGGCTGTAGTCTTAACACTAAGGCATTGCAGTATGGTATGGATAAGAAATTTCCATTGGGATGAAAAATAAGCTTTATAGAAAGTAAGCTTTTGAGTAAGATTTTCATACCCCATTCTTTCCAATTCTACAAAAATTGTAGCAGTGGGTAGACAATCTATTCCTTCAGCATCATTCAGCTTAAGATCACTCCTTACTCCTTATACTGGTTTCAGTGATGATTACCTTCTTCTTGTCTACTAGGGCTTGTATTTGTCGTTCCCCATTAACGATCTTAGCCTTGGCAGATGCCCAGATTTGTTCAACACAGGTAGTATAAATGGTTGGATTAACCGTTAACGCATATTGGACATAACTTGCATTCAGGAAATCAATAATCTCTTCAAACCCATCACTTACTTTTGATTTCTCCAAAAACGCAACCAAATTGTGGGTTTCAACAAACTTAAGGTTCGACATTGTTTTCGATTTTGATGATGAATGATAAAATTGAGTTAGGGTTTATGATTAGAGAGTATATCAAGGTGTAAAATCAATCGAATGAGTGATTGAAACCCTTAATCGAAGTATTTATAAAATCACCCTCAACAACATTAACTTGAACTGGCAGCATTAAGTTAAGCCTAACAGTATTAACTAACCCAACAGTAGTAAGTTATGCCTGGCAACATTAACTTATGCCTAACAGCAGTAAGTGTATGCCTAGCAGCATAAACTAATACGGGCAGCAGTAAATTAAGCCTAACGGCATTAACTTAAGCTTAGCAACATTAAGTTTAAGCTGAGAAACATTAACTTTAAGACACCAGTATTAACCCCGTTTTTTTTTTTTTTTAGACTTTCCTCTGGTTTCTTAGTCCCTCACTGCCTTTCACTACTTCTGAATTCATGTCCATAAAAGTATTTACTCTTTTCATTTCCTTATCAAACAACTTCTGGATTTCAGCATACATTTGCTCTTCAAATGACTATGTTTGTATCCAGCCATATTCTTCAAATAGGTGGACATTCGATTTCTATTTTGAGCTTTGGTAGGTGGCTTTTAGCTCTAAGCTTTGCAAAGTGTTTCTTTCTTCTGTTCATGAGCTCTACAAACAATCTTGATCTTTCTTCAATGGTTATTTCTCCCTGTTCTTCTGCTTGTAGCCTCTGAGCTAATTCAAAGTCTGCCTCCATCATAGCTTGTGTGTTATCTCATGATTCGATCAAAGCTATGTTGGCTTCTTCTTCCTTTTGCCTTGCAAGCCTCTCTTCTTCAATAAGTTCAGCTTGCAACTGAGCTTCAAGATTTCTAGCCATTTCTTCATCAAGAGCAACTTGATCTTTCTTCTTCAAAGGTACTTCAGGCTCCACCATTTTTCCTTTGCCTTTGTCTTTTACTTGTGGAAGTTGTGATTGTGAAGAAGAAAATGTTTTTGTAGATGCAGGTACGTGTTCTTCCTGATCATGAAATATAATTCCCTTAGCCCTTGGTCTAACAGATGTTGTAACAGGCTTGGGTTCTTCCTGATGTTGTAGCAGCAGTTGTAACAGGCTTGGGTTTTGCAGTTTTGATCTCAATCAAAGTTTGAGCAAGAGTCAATTCGTCTGGAATTACAACACTGGCACTGGCAGTAGTAACTACTTCAGCAGCACTAACTGGAATTGACTTTGTAGTTGTAGCAACACTAACTACAGGCTCTTCAACCACCTTTTCAAACTCAATTTCCTGCTCTTCCAACACACATGTATCAAACATCAGGTTGTCATCATTCATCTCTTGAGTCTCATTCACCAAAGTCACTTCTGCATCAGCATCAAGATCTTTAATTTTCCTCCCCTGTTTGGATGCATCCTCCTGAGCACCCAAACTGGCATCATTAGAGGATTCTACCCTGCTAGAGGAACCAACCTTTCTTAACCTTCTTAGCCTTGAAGTTCTTGACTTCCTTCTCTTTTCCAACTGCTTGACTCTCTTCTTTAAACTAGTAATCTCCTTTGCTTGAGCAGTCTTGGCTTTCTCCAAATCAAGGACCTTCTCTTGTAGGTTGGTACACAAACTCATCAATTCAGCAAGTTGCATTCTATCCTCACCACTTGGAGGTGGATCATAGGAAGGGGTAGAGACATGTTCCTCAGGAGTAGTCTCTTCAGTAGTAGGCTCTGTAGGAGCACTGTCCTTCCTTTGTTTCCTTCTTGATTTTTTCTTTTGAGGTTTTGAGGATGATGGTTGAGTGATAATGGGTGTGGAATGGGAATCAGTAGGAGTAGCTGAATCTGCACCCATGTCTTTTGTAGCTTGAACCATCATTGTGGAGAATAGTGGTGTAACCCTTCCAGAAAAACCCTTGCATGGTCTCTTCATGTTAGCAAACACCTTCTTGGTGTGGGAAGGTGTAACATAAACCCCTTTGTGCTTGGACATTCCCTCTACTTGTTTGTCCAGGAAGACTTGCACAAATCTTGGGTACATGAGAAATTTTACCCCACCATCCAAGTTCTTCACCATATTGTCAAAAATGTACTTGGAAAGGTTGAATTTTTGGTTTGTGGCAAGACATATGATAGCAGATGCCATAGTGCTACTAAATTCATTCCAGGATGTAGTCTTAGCACTAAGGCATTGCAGTATGGTATGGATGAGAAATTTCCATTGGGATGAGAAATAAGCTTTTGAGTAAGATTTTCATACCCCATTCTTTCCAATTCTGCAAAAATGGTAGCAGTGGGTAGACAATATGTTCCTTCAGCATCATCCAACTTAAGATCACTCCTTATACTTGTCTCAGAGATGATTACCTTTTTCTTGTCTACTAGGGCTTGTATCTGTCGTTCCCCATTAACTGTTTTGACCTTAGCAGATGTCCAGAACTGTTCAATACAGGTAGTATAAATGGTTGGATTGACCGTTAACGCATATTGGACAGAACTTGCATTTAGAAAATCAATAATTTCCTCAAACCCATTACTTTCTTCGGGTTTCTCCAAAAATGCAACCAAATTATGAGTTTCAGCAAACTTTGGGGTCGACATTGTGATGGGTTTTGATGATTAAAGATGAAATTGAGTTAGGGTTTATGATTAGAGAGGATAACAAGGTGTAAAATCAAACGAATGAGTGATTGAAACCCTTAATCGAAGTATTTATGAACTCACCCTCAACACATTAACTGAACTGGCAGGCAATAAGTTAAGCTAACATATTAACTAACCCATTCAGTATGAAGTTATGCCTGCACATTAACTTAAGCCTAACATTTTAAGTGTAATAACCTAGCAGCATAAACTAATATGGGCAGCATTAACTTAAGCCTAACAGCATTAACTTAAGCTTAGCAGCATTAAGTTTAAGCTGAGCAACATTAACTTTAAGCAGCCGCCCACACCCGTAACCACCACTTTGGTGGCCACCAAAGGTAAATGGGGGGGGGGGATTTTGCATTATACCCTATTTTCTTTCAAATAAGATTTCCCATCATCAATTGGTATTCCACAAGCTCTCTTCTGTTTTATCTACTATATCTGCTCATTCTTTTCCTCACCAATTCACTCTATCTGTTTTTATATCACACAACTCTCTTTCTATTTTTCAGCTCACTATATCTCTCATTTCTTTTTCTCACTAAGTCACTCTATCTGTTTTTATTATCAAGAATCCTTTCAGACAATTTTGTACAAAGTTCCATCAATTCCTTTAGTTTCATGTTGTCCTCCCCACTTCTAAGTGTGTTAACTCTTGAGAGAGATGGATCATTGGACTTGTTTAGATGCAGCCTCAAACCTAATTTGAGCTTCTGCACCCCCCAATATGGTATCTTGGCACCTGGGACCACTACCTGAATCAGTTCCCTAAGGAAGAGATTCATTAAGTGTTGCCATGGATTGGGTCCTATTAATGTTACCACTGTCCTGCTCTGCTTCTAAGCTAGAAGCAGTAGTGGCAGCCCTTTCCATTCTGTCTTCCCACTCCTTATAGACAGTCTCATCTGCAACAAGGTGAATAGGTCCACTAGACTGAGATATCTCAGTGGTCCTTTTGGCTTTCCTAGGTTTTTGAGTCTTTTTGGGTTAAGATTGTGATAGAACAGTGATTGGTTCAAGATTAGATAGTGATACAGTTGTGGATGTGTGTTGGGGTTCAGTGGGATTTCCTGACCCTTCACCCACTTCTGCTTAATGATACATTCCCTTTCATCTAATCTTAATTAACCTCCCCTCAAACAATACTTTAGAGATTAAGTAATCCAATGCTAGCAATCAGAAAGTTAAACCTGCTAACATCAAAAGCCTTTGTGAGAAGATCTACAACATTGTGGTCTGTGTGAATCTTGATCACTTGAATCAACTTCTTCTCATAAGAATCTCTGATGAAATGGTGCCTTATTTCAATGTGCTTGGTTTTAGAATGAAACACTAGATTCTTCACAATACAAATGGTGCTTTCATTATCAATGTGAATCTTGGTGTTCATGAAGTTGAACCCATAGTCAAGTATTTGATTTTGGATCCATAACACATGCCCACATAATTAGCAGCTTCAACCTACTCTGCTTTAGTAGTAGAGTTTGCAACTATAGTATGCTTTTTACAGTGTCATGAAATCAACCTTTTGCCAAGAAATTGACAACCTCCTATTGTAGATTTCTTGTCAAGGCTAGCTCCAGCATAATCACTATCAGAAACAGCCTCTAAGTCAAATGGTGAATCCCTAAGATACCAAAGGCCCAATTTAGGTTGACCTTTCAAGTATCTAAAGATCCTCTTTACAGCATGAAGATGTAAGACTTTAGGAGTAACTTGGAACCTTACACAAGCACAAACATCAAACATTATATCAGGCCTAGAAGCTGTCAAGTACATCAATGATTCAATCATTGATTTGTATAAATGAACATCCACATCCTCAGCTTCTTCATCCTTAAGTAATGCCTTGTTAGTCTCAATTGAAGTGCTTGCTGTCTACATAGTGACAAAATCAAACTTCTTCAATATATCAGCCACACATTTGTCTTGGCTAATGAAGATTCCATCCTCCTTTTGTTGTACTTGCAATCATAAGAAAAAAGTGAGCTCCCCCATAGAATTCATCTGGAATCTCTTGTGCATCATTTGCTCAAATTCAACACATAAAGACTTCTTTGTAGACCCAAAGATGATGTCATCAACATACACCTGCACTAACAGGATATCACCTTTGTCCTTCTTGATGAATAGAGTATTATCTATAGTGCCTCTTCTAAATCTATTTTCCAATAAGTAGGTAGACAAGGTTTCATACCAGGCTCTAGGAGCTTGATGTAGACCATATGAAGTTTTTTCTACCTTATAAACTTTACTAGGGAATTGTAAATCTTCAAATCTAGAAGGTTGGCACACATACACTTCCTCTTCAATAGTACCATATAAAAAGGCACTCTTTACATCCATCTGGTACACAATAAATCCCATAAATGATGCATAGGCAAAAAATAACCTGATTGCTTCTATCCTAGCAACAAGAGCAAAAATCTCATCATAATGAATGCCTTTTTCTTGAGTGTAACCTTGTGTAACCAGTCTTGCCTTGTTTCTAACTACAATTCCTCTCTTATCTTTCTTGTTTCTATACACCCACTTAGTTCCAATAGCCCTCTTACCTTTAGAAATATCCACCAGAGTCCAAACCTTTTGAAGTTTAAATTACAGAAGCTCCTCTTGCATTGCTTCTATCCAGCTTGGATTTGTCAAAGCTTGAATCACCTTCTTGGGTTCTATTTGTGAGATAAAACAGGCAAATAAGCAGTTTTGATAATCTTTGTGATTTTTTCTCCTCTGCTTTTTGATGTAACTGACCATAGCATGTTCTTCAGAAATCTTGGTCATCCTCCTTGTTTGAGTAGCTGAATTTATGTCTCCAATGATCTGGTCTTTAGGATGATCCTTGTGAATTCTGATTGTGGGAATAGGACTGACATTCATGGTGGTTTCTAAGTTGTTAAGTTCAGCCTCTGCACCCATATCTTCATCATCATATGCACCACTAAAGATACCAGTATTTAGAAGATTAGCAGTATCCTCCAAATCAGGCATGAGAGGATCAGTAAGAAGATCATCAGCATTTGTAAAATTTTGCCCAGCAAGACTAACAGATGGACTAACAATACTATCTCTGTTAGTGCTGTTAGCATAACCTTTCTTCGGTTGAATAAGCAAATTATCCATATCAGCTCTAAAATCTTGCACATTCTGGTCATCTTCTTTATTTGAAGCTCCTCCTTCTTTCTCTTAACTATTTCTTTCACCTTCATTTGCTGGTTCTTCATAAGTCTTTTTACCAGCATCATCAGCAACTGCATCCTTTAAGCTCTGTGGACTGTCATAAAGTAATGGTAGCAGAATATATTGTTGAGTATTATCCTTGATACCTGCATTCTTGTTAGTTTGATTCCCTGTAGTATTTAGCTCATAATTCATAGAGTTTGTTAGTAAATCAATATCAAAGACAATCTGGTCCACTCCCTGCAACATTGGGTTTGTTTTCAAGAAAGGTTATGTGCATGTTTTCCTCTACTTCCTAGTTCTAGTGTCAAATACCCTAAAAGCTTTGCTATTTATAGAGTATCCAACAAAGAACCCCTCATTAGACTTCCTATCAAACTTGCCTAGGGGATCTAAGGTATTAAGAATAGTCATAGGACACCCAAAAGGTCTCATAAAACTTATACTAGGTTGTCTACCATGTAATAGTTCATAAGGTGTCTTGTTGTGAGGCTTGGTCACTAAAACCCTATTCTGAACATAACAAGCAGTGCTAACTTCTTCAGCCTAAAATGTAGTAGGTAATAATGAATCTGCTAGCATAGTCCTAGTTGCCTCTATTAGTGTCCTATTCTTTCTTTTAGCAACTCCATTTTGTTGTGGAATTTTGGCAACACTAAACTCCCTCTTAATCCCTTTCATTCCACATAACTGGTTTATGTCATTATTTTTAAACTCAGTTTCATTGTCACATCTAATGATTTTAACTTGATTTATTTGGTTTTTCTATGCCTGTTATATAATGTTTTATGGATCCCATCTAGTCTCATCTTAGTGGCGCAATAAGGAAAACCCAAACTAACCATACTATAGGTCATTTGTAACAGCAACGGCAATATATCTTGTGATTGATACTCCTTACAAATGTTGGCCCAAATAAGTCCATATGCAACATTTGTAAGGGATGGCTGATAAAGCTTACAAGCTTGGTCTTACAAGAGGCTTTGTGTTGCTTTCCCTTCTGATAAGCAACACAAAGATTGTAATTTTCAATAAAATCTTTGATGTATAAAGCCTTAACAAGGTTTCCCTTCACAAGTTTGTTCTAATTAGTTTTAAAGTTTATATGACCAAGCACTCCTATGCATAAATTAGACTATATATTGTAGCCTTTGCAAAATAAAACAAAGTCAAACCTCCTGACAGGAACAATTATTCTTTAGATCAAAAAATGTATCATGTTGTTCTGTCTGGGAACTTGTAGCAAGACTTGACTTTTCTATCAAGTAGCTTAAAGTCAGGAGAATAGAACAAGGACATTCTAGTCTCAGTGATAAGAATTATTGTTTTTCTTGTCATACATTTTAAGACAGAGGAAAAGATTAAACTAAAGTTCCTTTACAAGTATAAATCTCAAAGTCTAATTTCCCCAGTCTAATTTTACCTTTTCTATAATTTTACCTCCTTTAGGACTTCCGTGCAAAGGCAACAAATTACACCATAAATGTCTGATAATTATAAGGTTAGGGACTTGTCCTAGTCATATGCCTAGAGCTACTATCAAAATCCTTTGATCCTGTAAAGCATACTATTTGGGGGGGCTATTACCTACACTCTAAATAAGGAGAATTAGTCTCTCTTGGGGACCCAAGCCATATCTGACTGCCTTGAGGATCAACATAGTCAAATCTTTTAGGCATGTATGATCCACTGTCTTTGGAGATATGGTCAAATACTTTTCCTGTTGGTCTTCAAATCTAGCATGCTGAGGACTTAATAGCATTTTCCCTTTTTCCCTCAACAGTACTAACTACTACTTCTGGCCCAGCAGTAGTTACATTATTAACCTTAGCAGTATAAACTTTTTATAAAATTTTGGTTTTAGTGCTGATTTTTTTAGTTAAAGCCTACTTAAGTGGTGAATGTGCTTTAAAATAAGAATATTTTATGGGTGATGCAGCATTCACTTTTGGTTTAAGTGCAGCAGTATTAACATGCCTGGCAGTACTAATTGATGCTGCTGCTCTTGGAGAGCTTTGCTTAGCAGCATTAACTGGCACTAGTCCAGACTTTGTTGCAACTGCTGTTGGAACAAAATTTCTTTTAGGATGTAGGTGAGTCAATTTGTTTTGGTGATTCACCCTCTGAGCATTGTTCCATACTAATCTAATTTCTCTTGACCAGTATACCTATTACTATTAGTGTTCAACACAAGAATTTCCAATCCATTTTATTATCTTAAAAAGTTACAGTCCTTAATTAAATGGTTAAGACTTCCACATACAAAACAAACTTTCTTATTGAACTCAAAACCATTTCCTAGTTTCTGAGTCATCATTTCATTCCAGTTTCTTCTATTATCCCTAGGACTTTGACTTTTCTTAGGATACTCTTCTTGCTTGCTCTTATTGGTGTCTCCCTTATAACAGTTTTCACATTCTCATCAGATTTGACCAAAATTTAATTTTAGTATAACTTTGGTTTTTGTACTGATTTGGTTTTTAGGTCTAAACACACAATCATCATCACTATCAGACTCACACTCTTCAATGATAGGAGCACTAGGCCTAACATCTTTAGGTTGTTCCAAACTATCCTTACTAGACTTAGATGCAGTTGATTTAATTCTAGGCACACTAAAGATAGTTTCACTTACGTTAGTCTTATAGACATAATCATCTAATCTAGCAAAGAATAAGTCAGGTCTTGAGGGCATGTAGTTCCCAGTGTAGGGAGGGGGAATTACATGATATCCCTCAACCTTCTTAAACCTATCATTTACTTGATTATTTTCCTCTTCAATCTCATTTACAATACTATCAGATGCACTTTCAAACACTTCACTTTTATTTAGATGACAATCATGCAATTCATTTTCATTCATTTGACTGTCAAAACCAACACCAGACTTGTTATTAACACTTATTTGACTGTTTATCAGTTTAGTTAGCTTCATACATGATGTTTCAAACTTTTCTAATTTTAGTGTAAATCTCCTTTTCTCTTAATAGCTCTGCAAACTGATTTTTTAAGGTCTTTGAAGAGAGATCTTTTCACTTGGACATAGTACTTTAATTGCTATGTCTTCCTATAAACACTTATTTTTTTGATGAATAACGATTCTAGCTTCTAATGATTCTAATCCCATTTGATAACCTATAATTTCTAGATTAGATTTTTTAAGAGTATCACGTTGTTGATCAAACTATTTTTGAAGAGATTGATAAGATTCTAAACATTCTTTAGAGCAGTTTTGTACCTTAGTATTTGAGCTTGATGAACTAGATGAACCTGAAGACAAATGGACCATTAAAGCAAGTTGTGGGTCATATTCTTTCAAAACTAAAAGCTCAATTCATAACCAACCTTTTATCCATCCCTTGAACAACCAAAGCATTTGCAGGAGGCTTTACTGGTACAATCCTTCTTGGAGCATCTCCATTTCTATTCCCCTGATTCCTTGGTACCCTGTATTCTCTAGCAAAGTAACCTCTCCTGTAGCAGTTGTAACATTCAACCTTTGTCTTATCAAAGCCAACCGTTTCTTTGCCATTGAAATTCAGATTCCTTCATGTCTTCTTTAAGAATCTCTTCGCCCTCATGGTAAGCATGGCCACCTGCCATTTGAGATCCATCTCTTCAAGATCATCAGTATCAATCTGCTCTAGATCTTCATTGTCCAACTGTAGACTATTAGATTGATTGACAAAAAAGGAAAACATGACATCATTAGCATAGGTTGAGGAAGAAGCTTGTCCCTTTGACCTAGCAGCAGGAACATCATGAGCAGTATTAACTGCTCATAGTACTGTCTGTATATTGAGATACAAAGCCACTTCTGAGAGTTTGAGCTTGAAACTTGATTGGTTTTATCTTCAACTTTATTCACCTTCAAGTTGTTGTACAAATCGTCCATGCTCAACTCATCTAGATCAGCTTTGTTACGCATGATCAAGGCAATATTGTTCCATGCTGATGGTGACTTTCTAGCAAAACTTAGATTTGCATCTTCTGGAAGATAAATTTCACCATGGAATTTCTAATTGGTGATGAGTTTCTGAAACTGTCATAGGTTTTTATCAGTCCTTCAGATCTTGATTGCAGTAAAATTTCATTATTGTGCTTCAGAATGGTTTTTTGCAATTTTTCTTTGTTTCTTTTGTTGCCGCCACTTGGCTTGATTGCTTCCATAAGGTCTTTGCATCCTTGATTCCATGAAACTTCAATAGGTGCTATCAGGAATTGGCCAGCAACGAGTGCTTTTTGCTTTCTAATTCATTCTTTTGGCTGCTAGCTTTTTGTTTAGTAGTTTTGGGAGGGATTGGACCTTTAGTTATACGCTGATTGCAATTTCAGGATGCATCACATTCATAATACTCCCAAAGAGCATAATCAGTGTGAGTAAGAGATATTGCTCATTCTATGGCTCCATAGATCTTAGTCTTCATGTTTGAGGTATATTGAAGTTTTAGTGCAGATCACTGTTTAGGTAGTTTCTGACGTGTGATTCTCCATCTTCCTCCTTTGATTATGAGATCTTGTGTGATTTCGGTTCTTCTTATTTAGAGTTCTCTCAACAAGCTTTGATACTACTTGTGATCCCATCTTGACAGATCTTTCTTAGGCTTGTTAAATCTTAGTTTGTCATTTTACTTTCAAAAGTCTTGTAATCCTCTTTTACTTAATGAAATTTCAGTTTTAAAGTGTTTTAAGCAATTCTGTCTTTTTTTATCTTTATGCATTCAAGCCTATTCTTGTTTACATATCATTTCTATAAGCTCCTTTTAGCTTATTAAATCTGTTTTAACTCATTCAAGGTTTTTCAAAAAAAAAGTTTTTGCAAGGGTACTATTTCATTAAGAAAGAATTTAGATTTTTAGCTTTTTGAAGCATGGTAAGTAATGGATGGCCATGGGTTAGAGCTTATTGGATAAGCATTAGGATAGATTAGGAGTGATTTGGGTGCTTAAGTTCTTAACCAAAAGCAAAGGGCTTTGTAAGTCTTTCCTTTTCAGTTTTTTTGCTTAAAACTCCTTATTGCTTATTGATTGCAGTTTATTATACTATAGAATATATCATAAAAATATAATCCCGAGAGTAATTAAGAAAGATACCAAGTTACCCTTGATAAAATTCACTCTCAAAAATATATATAATATAATATAAAATACGTATATTAAACCGGGTAAGTATGATCACCCGGGTCGTTTTCCCCAATGACTCGTGCAATGGAAACCTCGATCTCGTTCGGAATGATTGATTTGAATAAGAAAAGAGATATTTTTGATTTAATTATACTACTAAAATTAAAGGCACAATTAAACAACTAATTAACAAATTAAACTAATTACGAAAGTAAATAAAATGCGACATTTAAGAAAACAAATGCAATTTAGATCTTAAAAATGTAAACTAGATTCCTAAACCTAAATTAATGCTAAAGAAAATTTTAAGAAAAAGAAAAATATTTTTTAAAGGCTTTTCGGATTTTTTTATGAATTAAATACTATTTAATCTAAATTAAATTCTAAAAATAGAAATTAAATTGATAAAAACTAAGAAAAATATTTTTTTTAAACTAAATTAACTCTAAATTACTTAAAAAGATGAGAAAAACATTTTTTTTTATTACTAATTTTTCTATTTAAAAGATTAAGATTTAAAATTAAAGTTGAAAATTAAAAAAAAAACTAAAGGTTTGAAAATTAAATGTTTTAAAACTAAATTTGAAAATTAATTTTTAAAAAATATAAAACTTAAACTAAAAATTATATAAAAATAACGTAAACAAGTATAAATTGATAAACATAAACAAGCATACAACGATAAATTAAGCAATCAAGATATAAACAAAACCAAACATTCAGATCTTCATAATAATGGCTAATACCCGAAGGTATTAGCCTTCAAACATCATAATTAATACAAGAGTAATTAAACTTAAATCAATAATTTTTATGTAGTATATAGCAAAAACTTTAGACTTAGTTCAAATTTATACTTGAATTTTAAAAAAAAGACGTTTTTCCAAATTGAAAAAAAAAGAAAAAGAAAATGATGAAAAATGCAAAATTATAATATGAACTGTGGGTTGATAAAAGTTTGCTGTATCTTGCCGGCTCACAACCGATGTTACAGCCTTCTAAAAGAAAACCCATAGTAAGAATAATGATCCGAGACTGATAAAAGTTTGCTGCGTCTTGCCGGCTCACAACCGATGTTGCAGCCTTCTAAAAGGTCGAGGGTTACAAACTGCATAAATAGTTAATATTAAGTATGAATAAAAGACCTCTTTTTGTTAAATTCAAATATGCTTTTGAACTTTGGCTATTATATTTTATAAGCTATGAGCATACGGAAAACCTGAGAGTTTTTTAAACCTAAGGTCTGTGAGTCCCGATACTAGTCTTTGTGGGGTGTCAAAAGCCTAGTCACTTAACCGCAAGGTTGGGATGTGCCGAGATGAAATTCGCTACATGGGATGATCTCGCCTTCAAACTTATTATTCTCAGGTGAAACATAGAATGTTACAAAACGTTGATCCATGGTTGAAATTCAAAATAGCACATACACCTAAGATATAAATTGTCGGGAGTAAAAAGTTTACAAGTTGCAAATATGAGTAGTGTTAGCATCTTAACTCAAAATTAACAGTGATTTCGTTTTAAGCTTGGTTTAGAATAAGTGAAAAGTAGGGAACGATGAATTTATCCTTTTTGGGGCATTCTCGGATCAAAATGCATCTTGTTCTATGATCCCTTAAAGTTATTAAATAATGAAAGTCAAAACGTTCAAGTTGATTAATATGAAAAATGAAAAGATACAAAAAGATGTGTAGGAATAGGTGTATATACAAAAAAATGGTAAAGACGGGGATTTTTAAAACTTATGAGTCTTTAACTTCCTCGATGAACACTTTGCTACTTTTCGAGGTTATTAGTCGAGGGTGATGAAGATTCTTAGTTTTCTAAATGCTTACTTTATAGCATTGCGTGAGGACACGGCAATACCTTAGTATGGGGGATTTTGGTATGTGTTTAATTACACACACCTTTTACCTTTAAAAACAAGTTAAAATAACCAAAAACGGACTTAAAATGCCAAATATATGCTTGTTTTGCTAATTGTGTTATGCAGGAACGGATATCTAAGAAAAGGACGAAAAACGAAGCCAAAACGACAAAACCGGACACGGAATGGAAAAGCGTGGAAAAGACAAAGTCAAGACAAAGCCCGATTGTGAAAAAGTTAACCAAAGTCAACCCCGACAAATCCAAAGTCAAAAAGTGAAGAAAAATAAGTTTAGGGACTAAAATTGCCAAGTCCCTAACTTATTTAATAAAGGAAAAAGAAGAAAAAACTTACAAGGACTCATGCTGCCAATTGCCCAAAGTATTAACCACAAGGGCCAAGTCTGCCAACCCTCCAAAGATATAACTCACATGGACCTTGGGTGAAATAACCATATAACCCTCAAGGACTGTTTCTGCCAAAGTCCCCAAACTATCATTTACACCAAGGACGAAAATTGCAAAGTCATGTATAACCATGAGGGACCAATTGTGACAAAACCACAAACTTCACCCACAAATTGAACTACTGTACATCTCTTACAATTTTTCCCGCTATGGTTATTTTTGGCACTATTCATCTTCTCCCTTGTCCTCACCTGCAACTAAACACCAAAACCCATTACACCCATCTGACCCCACACCCACATGGCCACAAGCCACCTTGGCAATCCTCCCTTCACCCATTGGCTGTGAAAAAGAAAGATTGAGATTATACGACTTGGGCACAAAGGCAAACCAAGGGCCAAGATTGTTTTGTGTTTGCACACTCACAACAAACACAAGTCGTTTCTGTGTCTTCAAAGAAGCACACCAAGGAAAGAAGACAAGAGACAAAACCCTAGCTCGTTTTGCTATATAAGCTGTTGTAAGCCATTGTGGCAGGAGAGTAGTTTTTTTAAGTTAGGTTTTTTTTATGTAATCTTTAAAAATCCAGTTTAGTCTTTATTAGTGTAACTCATTTCAACTTTCATGTACTTGCATTCTCTTTTTTTATGAAAATTCAGTTTACCCTTAAACATTGTGTTCTAAGTTTTATATTACATTGTGTTTCTTTTAATATCATATAAGCTATTAATACAAGCCTTTTTATAATCTGTTTTTAAACCTTTATACAAAAATTTAAGAAAAATTCAAAAGAAAAAAATGGGTTACTGTTTGATCAAGCAAATGGATAAATGAGCACTCTTGGAAGGCTCATTGAGTGCTTAGTTTAGCTTATTTATAAGCTAAGGGTATGTTTTAGAGCTTATTTAGGTTCAATTACTCCAAAGTTTCACAAGTGAAACTTTTAAAGGTATACTCTTTCTTTTTAAACTTTTGCTTAAAATTTAATGTAGCATTGCTTATTTTTAGCTTATTAATGACTTATTGTGCTTATTTATGTTTAATGATGCTTAAAAATACCTTTTAGTTGCTCTTGTATTATTTCATTTTCATTTGCTTAAAAACTGTCTAATATAGCTTATTTCTGTCATTAGCTTATTAGCTTTTAAAAGTGCTTATTTGTTCTTGCTTTTCACTGTTTATAACTTAACCTTGCATTTTTAGTAGTTGTTCTTAAAATTTAGTGCTTAATTCAGTTTTTATAAAGGTTAAATCCAGTTTTTAAAATATAAAGGGGTGTTTGGGATAAGCCCAAAATGGGTCAAAAATGCAATGGTATGGGTTGGAGACAATTGGTTAACTTTGGCTCAAGTCTCTAAGCTAATTTGAGTCTGTTTTTCCAAGCTCTTAGGTTTTTAAACTGTTTTTAAGTTTCTTTCATAAGTATCCAAAATTTTGGTTTTCAAACTATGGTCAAAGTGCTTATTTGATTAAGCTGTTAAAACTAGCTTAAGAATATTGTTTTCTTTATCTTTTTAGAGTAAAAATCCAATAGGTTAAGTCTCTTTTAACTTTGTCAAATCTGTCAACATTTTTTTTAAGTTTTTCACATATGAAACTAGGTAAGGTTTTCAAAAGTCAAAATCACCAATTTCTTTTGCAAAAATCAGCATCTTTAAAGTGTTTTTAGGAGCTTAAAATTTGAGCATAAGCTTAATCTTAAGCCATACTCAATCTGTCTTAACTTCATTTTTTTTTATTTTGAGTTTATTTGACAGATTATTTTAAGCTGTCAAAATAAGTCCTCCTTTTTTGTTTATTTCCCCTAGTGCTAGACACCATTTTCAAGCCTATTTTTCTAGCTTATTTGTTAACTTGAGCCCAAGCTTTTGGTTTTTCTAAAAAGCCAATAAGCTCTTTTATTAAGCCCTAGCTTTGTAGACATTAAGAAGCCCTCTAAGTAGCTTTAATTTAAGCTCAAAATAGGGTCTTTGACTGTTTCATTTAGTTTAGCTTAGTAAATTGCTTATTTTCTTTTTCTAGCTTATTAGGAGCTTATTAGTCATAGCTTTTTATTCCCTTTTACTTATTTAGCTTGGTTTTCTGTTTGTCTTAGCTTATTAGTCCTTTCTTTGCTTATTGAGTGTTAACATCCAAATAGAAAATGCCATATTTGCTTTTAAGCTTGTTTAAGCTTTCTGTCTAGCTTAGTTCTTTTTCAGCTTATTTAGTTGCTAGATTCTAGTTCATAAGTGCTTATTTAGGTTGGGATAGAAATCCCTTTAAGCTTATTTGTTCAAATCCTAGCTTATTAGTCCAAAGAGTCAAAAAGAAAAAGCCACATTAAGCCTTAAGCTTAATTTAAGCTACTGTCCAACAAAAAGCTCTTTTTCAGCTTATTTTTAGCTTTTCTCAATAAGTAGTAGTTATGAAAAATGATAAGCTCAATGAGCTTATCAAAGTTGTGTAAAAAGTTTTCATAAAAAAAAGGGGAGATTAGGGGAAACCCGGGTGAGCAAGACTCGAACCCGGGTCTCTACCCTCAATACACCCCTTTTCATACACCCATGCCTTACCGCTGTGCCCTTGGGACTTCTACGTTAGAAGCCCAAGTGGTTTAGTATTTAACCCATTTTTGGCCCTTATAAGCCATAAGCTGTTTCCAGCTTATTGCGGCTTATTTATAAGCCGAATTTTGGGTTTCTTATTTTTCTTAGGATAGTTATAGGATCTAGTATTTTAGGTAAATTTTTCAGAATTTTTAAAAATAGTTTAGTATTTTTTTATAATTTAATTTAGTTAAAAGTTTTAAAAATTCATAAAAAATATAAAAATTATCAAAAAAATATTTTTCTTTTTTATAAAATTTTCTTTAGTCATATTTTACGTAGGAAAAATATAAAAACTTTCGTAGGGTCATTTTTGTAACTTTTTTATTTTTAAAGAACGGGTCTCGGGTACGGATTTTGTCTTGACTCGTTTTTGGGTCAAACGAACTCCGTTTTCAGTCTAGTCTTTTTCATTCTTCATTATTAGTCCCCTAGTGTAGTTTAGAATTAAAATTTTCTTTGTAGGGCTAATTTTTAAGATTTTAGGTTTTTGACCTTTGTTCGGGATTCCTGCTTTCGTTTTTCAGCTTAATTTCATAATTATTAGGTTTTTCTCAATCATTTTTATTTGTTGTTGATTAATTTGTCTTTCTACTCTCTCAAATTATTAATCCCATTCAAACTCCAATTTTTTGACTGTATCGACTTTGCCAGCACAGCCTCGTTGGGGATAAACGACCCGGGAATATTCTATACTACACTCGGTTACATTGATTGTTGTTTTTAGATTATACTTACTATATATTTTATATTTTATTATATATTATATATTTTATATATAGTTTAAAAAGAAGTTAATCAATTTTTGGCGCCGTTGTCGGGGAGGCTGTGAAATTAATTATCGTTACTTTTGAAAAATTATGTTTGAATCTGTGAATATTATCATATAAAAGTAAATTAAAAAAATAAAAAAAAAACCAAAAAGATAAAAACATTGTCTTTAATTATCAATAAAAAATCAATCAAGTTGGTAAAAGAACACCAACATATAATACCTTCAACTGAGGTATTATCATAATAACTTCCGGTGAACTTGTTGGTTCCCAATTCGAACAAAAGATTTAAAAAGTTGCCTTTTGTGTCACTTGCGAGGTACGGTTCACCTTTTAAAGGATAAACAAACTCTAAGAGGGGTATAAGGCAGGTTGTTCCTTGGAACTACAACCCTAAAGGGAAAAGGTTTTTAATAGCTTCGCGCTTTCCTATTCCTCCGCTCCTTTGTGCGTTTTTCTTTTCGAAGAGTTACCGAGAAGCTTGTTGATTATTAGGATTAAGTTGTCTATTTCATTGTCCGTATTAAAATAAATTGTGAATTCAAAGTTTGATCGTGGATTACAAACAGACGTACATGTTTTTGTGGATTTTGACTACGCTATGGGTAGATCAATCACAAGGTACGGGTTTATGATACAAGGATGTGCAGGAAGCTGAGAAGCTATTATGCTGTACATGATGGTTTTGTGAACAACTGAAGCGGCGTATATGACACTTACTAGGGCTTGGAAGAAGGAAATATGGCTAAAGGGACTTTTGGCAGAGTCAGGATATGAGCTAAGTTTAGTAACAGGAATTGATACTGGTGCCTTGGTAAAAGGCGGTTCCCGGTCTGAGGTTCCAGCACAGGTCGAAGGTGATGCGTATCGGTATTGACTAATAGTGATACTAAGGTGGAAATTGTTAGATATAGTATTCACTTTAGTCAATAGGTTAGGGGGTTTAGTGTAAATTTAGCTTTCAATTATAGCCATATTATGGTTATTGGGTTTTTCTATGGCCCAAGCCCATCCTCCCCCTCATCTCTATAAAAGGAGGTGAGGGGGAGGGGTTTGTACTTCATTCTTTTCCTTACTCAATAAACATATAATATTGAGGGTTATATTCTTGTGCATCCTTTTCTTTTCTGTCATACATAATCTGTTGAGGTATGTTCGTCTTCAAGATCGGATTTATTCCGCACTAGTAACCAGGTTGTAGGGTGATCGAATCCTACATATATCAATATGTAGATTGTTCCTAAGTAGTTCGCCTTCATCTCCTCTAATTGTTATCCCTTTTTTATTATTTTCATTTCTATTTTCGAGTTATCAAATCTAAAACCCTCGTGAATTTACTGCGCCATAATTAACCCAAAAGTACCAAACATTGGTCCATCCCTTAGAACATTAGGAAGCTGCCTTACTTTACTTATTTGCGTATATTACACTACAATGATTAAGTGCAATGCGTAGAGGTTGAAAACTTCCTCATAAATGATTATGTTGGAAGGATCATCAAAGTTCATCATAGTGAGAAAAGGCTACTACATAGTTCTTCACAATTGAGAAAAAACTACATATATACACATAAAAAAAATACTCTCATCTTATATCATTTATCAAGTATAAAAATATTACATTTTATGATTTATGGTTTGCAACTGTTAAGTTCCATACCATAATTAAATTCAATGGATAAGTTCAACGAAACTCATATATCCATCATCCTACTGAAATGTTCACGACATAGTTCGAGAAGTACATAAGAATTGAATGTTTAACAAATGGGGAGAAAGACCCGAAGAACACATTTAGTCCTTACACTTTTATTTTCCTTCCCAAATCCCATACATGATTAAATTATTGCAAAGGGAGGAGGGCTTGGAGTATTGAATTTTATCAAAGAAAAAGAGAAAAGAAAGTCGTAGAAGCGGGCTTGAGCGCAATATACTAAACTAATACTAATATATCGACTAACACTTCCTCGTAGTTTGAGCGGGAGGACACCGAACGCACAAGCTGGTACAAAACTCTTTAAACAAAGTAGAAGGAAAACTGTTGGCGAAAATATACTGATAATTAGATGAAACATGAAGAACTCTAACCTGACCAGCAGCAACCAAATCACGAACAAAATAAATATCGATCTTTGTATGCTTTATACGTTGATGGTGAACCGTATTAGAAGACAAATAGACTGCACTAACATTATCAGAGTAAACAAGTGTAGCAGAAGACAAAGGCGTATGCAACTCACATAATAGATTCCTCAACCAACAAGTTTCAATAATAACATTGACAACCCCACGATACTCTGCTGCACTAGATATAAAGACAAACCTGCTGCACTGCATAAGAAATATCTTGGAGAGTAAATGTAAGATATTGAAGAGCACCCGCAAGACTACAATATAACGTCGGATCAAAAACCAGATCACCATCGTCTCCCAGTTTTGACTCAGTATCAACAGGGGTCCAACTTAGGTTGCAACTAATCATATGAGCCCACTCAAGAATCTCAGTGTCATACTTACGTTGAGATAAGAACATCCCTGGAGAATCACTCGTAACAGAAATACCCAGAAAATAATTAAGCGAACCAAGATCTATCATAAAGAACTCTTGATGCAATGGATCAATAATCTGCTGTAACAAAATCTCAAACGAAGTAGTGAGAACAATATCATCAACATACAATAATAAATAAGCAGTGTCAGACCCTTATCTGTAGATAAAAATGAAGAGTCACAACGACTATGAGTAAACCTAACACGAGTAACATAAGTTGTGAAGCACTAAAACCAAGCCAGAGAGGCATGCTTAAGTCCTGTTGGGATTAAAAGACTTCGTGATACTGTTTGAAGTTACTGCTGCTCTTATTAATGTTAATGCTCCCAGTCAAAGTTACTACTGCTAGAAGAAGTTACTACTGCTAGAAGAAGTTACTACTGCTAGTGGAAGTTAAGACTGCTAAGGTTAGAGTTACTGCTGCTAAGCAAAACTTAGTGCTGTCCAGTAATCTTAATGAAAAATATGCTAAGTAGTTAGTACTGCTAGTTACTACTGCTAGTGTATATTACCACTGCAAGTGTAACTTAGTTACTATTTCTAGTGTAACTTAGTACTATTAGTATATGTTAGTACTACTAGAGTAAAGTTAGTACTGCTGGTGAAGATTGAAGAAAATATTCTAAGTAGTTTCTATTACTTGTACACAATTAATGCTGCTGGTGTATAAGTTACTACTGCTGGTGTTCAGAGTTAATGCTGCTGGTACAAAGTTACAACTGCAGAAAGATTACAACTGCTGAAAGAGTTTATGCTGTCAGATAAAAGATAAAGATAGCTTGAAGATCAAGATTACTTATGAGATAAGGATTGTTATTTATAGAATAGATCATAGAGAATATTCTAAGTTTTAGGAATATATTGTAAATCGACTAGGACTCCTTGGTGTATAAAAGAAGGTCATAGGGTATAGAGTTAAATGTACCAAAGTGTGTGTTGTTTACGATTTGATAACAGTTTTTCATAGCTTCAAGGTTTTATAACCCTAATACTAGGAGAGTATTCGTATTATTTGTTATAATAATATTGAAGCTTTTATTGTTGAATTGTATTGTCTTGTGTTATTGTTTCATTAAGAATTCTTCTTATTATTAAAGATTAGATTCCGCATAATCTTTAATACATTCAAACAAAGTTTCTATTATAGTTGTGTTAGATTTATCTAATATAAATAAATCTTATACAAGCTAAGGAATTCGATCTATTAAAGTTGAATCCAATAAGAGGTATTCTACAACTGGGATCAACAAGTGGTATCAGAGTTTGTTGCTTTGAGAAACTTTGCTAAGAAGATATAGATCAAGACTTAGCACATATGTTGGCTGCATCAAAAGTGCCTATGCTTAAACCAGGTGAGTATGAGCTTTGGAGGATAAGGATGGAACAGTACATCTAGATGATTGATTATTCTTTATGGGAAGTCATAGGTAATGGTAATGCACCTCTAATAACAGAAGTTGTTGAAGGTGTTGAGACTACAATTACTCCTAAAACTGCTGAAGAAAAGGCACAAATTAGGTTAGAGATGAAGGCAAGAAGCACTTTATTGATGGGCATCCCTAATGAACATCAATTGAAGTTTAACTCCATTAAAAATGTCAAGTCATTGTTGCAGGCTGTTGAGAAGAGGTTTGGAGGGAATGCTGCTACTAAAAAGACTCAGAGGAATCTTCTAAAGCAGCCGTATGAAAATTTTACTGCATCTAGCTCAGAGGTGTTAGATCAAACCTTTGATAGGCTTTAAAAGCTTATCATTCAGTTAGAGATTCATGGTGAAAGTATCTCACAAGAAGATGTAAATCAGAAGTTCTTAAGAAGTCTGTCATCAAAATAGAACACACATGCCATTGTGTGGAGGAATAAGCCTGAGATAGATACATTAAGCTTGGATAATCTTTACAACAACCTAAAGATCTATGAACCAGAGGTCAAAGGGACATCAAGCTCAAGCTCAAACACACAAAATGTAGCCTTTGTATCCTCAAACAACACCAACAATACAAATGGAGTAGTTAATACTACTTTGGGTGCTACAACTACTAACACTCAAGCTACTGTTGTTAACTCAACAACAATTGACAACTTGAGTGATGCTGTCATCTGTGCTTTTTTAACAAGTCAACCAAACAGCCCACAACTTGACAATGAGGACTTACAACTAATTAATCCTGATGATTTAGAAGAAATGGTTTTAAGGTGGCAGATGGCTATGCTAACAATAAGGGCAAGGAGATTCTTGAAGAACACTGAAAGGAAGTTTTTTATGAATGGTATTGAGACCATTAGGTTTGATAAGTCCAAGGTGGAGTGTTACAACTGCCACAAAATGGGTCACTTTACAAGGGAGTGCAGGACTCCAAGGAACCAAGAAAACACGGGAGAACACAAGAAGGGTTGTGCTAGTGGAGACAACTACTTCTAATGCTTTGGTGTCTTGTGATGGTTCTGGTTATGATTGAAGTGATCAAGCAGAAGAAGGTCCAACTAACTTTGCACTCATGGCTTACTCTTCTACAAGTTCTAACTCTGAGGTATCTACTAATTCAAACTGTTCATCATCTTGTTTGTAAAATGTTAAAATTCTTAAAGAACAAAATGAACAACTGTTAAAAGACTTAAGGACATCTAAATTAAATGCTATTACTTATAAAACAGGTTTAGAGTATGTAGAAGCAATACTTCTAGTTTATAAGAAAATTGAGTTTGTTTATGATGAAGATATCAAGGTTTTAAAATGTGAAATTCATTTAAGAGAAATTGCCATTACAGAGCTTAGGTGGAAGTTAGATCTGGCTCAAAAACAAAAAGATGAAATTCAGCTAACAGTAGAAATGTTTGAGAATTCATTTAAAAGCTTAAGCAAACTACTAGACTGTCAGATAGTTGATAAGTGCAAAATAGGTTTAGGGTATAATGCTGTTCCACCTCCCTATACAGGAAACTTTATGCCTCCAAAACCTGATTTGTCATTCTTTGGTCTAGAAGAGTTTGTGAATGAGCCTATAGTTAGTGAGCCTACAGTTAAGAACCTTGTTTTCATTTAAAAACAAAGCACATTAAAATTAGACGTCACTTTATCAGAGATCCAAATGAAAAGAAGCTAATTTAAATGATCAAGATTCATACTGACAAGAATGTTGCAGATTTGCTTACAAAAGCATTTAATGTAAGTAGATTTTAATATCTGATTGCTAGTATGGACATGCTCAATCTTTAAAGTCTTGATTATGGGAAAGGATGAATAGAATGGAATGGAAAAGCTAGTTATTAGAGAAAACAGACATAGTGATTTGGTGAGCTAAAAGAATTGAGAGAATTAAGTGAGCATAAAAACAGAAAGAGAGATGTGTGATATAAAAACAAATAGAGTGATTTGGTGAGCTAAAAGAATTGAGAGAATTAAGTGAGCATAAAAACAGAAAGAGAGCTGTGTGATATAAAAACAGACAGAGTGTACAAGTGAGTAAGAGAATTAAGAGATAGTGAGTTAAAAATAGAAAGAGAGGACCTTTATTTTTTTAATGGATCTTAAGTTTGGAATGGAATTGAAGTTAATGCTGTTAGGCATAACTTACTACTGCTGGTTGTAAGTTAATGCTGCTAGGCATAACTTACTGCTGAGTTAATACTGCTGGGTTACTTACTACTGCTGGTTGAAAGTTAATGCTGTTAGGCATAAACTTACAACTGATGTTGAAAGTTAATGCTGTTAGGCATAAACTTACAACTGCTGGTGAAAGTTAATGTTGTTAGGCATAAACTTACTACTGGTGTTAAAAGTTAATGCTGCTAGGCATAACTTACAACTGCTGGTGATGGTTAATGTTGTTAAGGGTATTTTCATAAATACTTCGATTAAGGGTTTTAATCACTCAATTAATCGATTTCACTCTTTCATATACTTTCTAATCACAAACCCTGACTCAATTTTATCATTTATCATCAAAACCCAACACAATAACGACCCTAAAGTTTGCTGATACTCACAACATGGTCGGGTTTTTAGCTAAAGCCGCTAAAAGTGAAGGATTTGAGCAGATTGTGGATTTTCTTAATGGACACACTATAAAATATGCATTAACGATTAATCCTACAATATATATTTCGTGTATTGAACAATTCTGGGCTACTATCAATGGGAAATACAGTTACAAGTCCTAGTAGATGGGAAGAAGATAATCGTTACTGAAGCTTCTGTTAGACGTGATCTTCAACTAGATGATGAGGAAGGTACGAATTGCTTGACAAATGCTACCATTTTTGAAGAACTTACAAAGATGGGGTATGAGAAAATTTCTCAAAAGCTAACATTCTATAAGGCATTCTTTTCTCCATAATGGAAATTTCACTACTGCATGGAATGAATTTAGTAGTACTATGATATCTGCAATTATCTGCCTAGCTACAAACCAGAAGTTCAACTTTTCAAAATACATTTTTGAAAGTATGGTGAAGAACTTGGATAATGCTGGTAAATTCTTGATGTATCCAAGGTTTGTGCAATTCTTTCTGGATAAACAACTTGAAGGGATGCAAGTCACAAGAGAATTTATGATGCACCCTGTCACACTAAGAAGATCTTTGGAAATATGAACAAGATAGGAAAAGGTTTTTCTGGAAGGGAAACACATTTGTTTTCAACAATGGTGGTGCAAAATCAAGCTAAAATGGGTAAAGGTTTAGCAATACCCATTGATCCCCATCACAAACCCACAATTATTCCACCATTAACATATCAACCTCAAAAGAAACAAAGATCAAGAAGGCGAAAGAGAAAGAACACTGAGATTCCTTAATCTAGTGGTCCTACACATAATGTAGCAGATGAGGCTGTTAATGAGGAGATGGATGACAGTTTGGAAAGGGCTGTCACTACTGCTACTGGCTTAGATGCAGAGCAGGATAGGGGTAACATTGCTAAGACTCAATCCAAGGCAACACCTAATGAACCAAGCTCCTTAGGAACTAGTTCAGGTGGTGGTCCCAGTCGCTAAGACACCATGGGGTCCTACACATAATGTAGCAGATAAGGCTGTTAATGAGGAGATGGATGACAGTTTGGAAAGGGTTGTCACTACTGCTACTGGCTTAGATGCAGAGCAAGATAGGGGTAACATTGCTAAGACTCAATCCAAGGCAACACCTAATGAACCAAGCTCCTTAGGAACTAGTTCAAGTGGTGGTCCCAGGCGCTAAGACACCATGGAGGATACCTTTGCTCAGACTAGGTCTGAGAATGTATCTAAACTTTCTAATGATCTACTGCTCTCAAGAGGTAACACACTTAGAAGTGGTGAGAATAGTCTGAAACTTCAAGAATTGATAGAATTATGTACAACTTTACAAGCAAGAGTTCTTGCTTTGGAGAATATAAAGACCACTTAAGGGAATGAGATTTCTAGCTTAAAGAGGAGGGTCAAGAAGTTAGAAAAGAAAAGGAAGTCAAGAACTCATAGGCTTTTAAGGTTTTATAAAGTTGGTCTTACAGCTAGAATATAATCCTCTGAAGATGAAGGTTTGGATGAAGAGGATGCATCCAAACAGGGGAGGATAGCTGATATTGATGCTCATGAAGATATTTACTTGGTAAAAAAGATATTTTTAGTGTTAATGATCAAGATGATGCTGATATGTTTGATGTGAAAACTTTGACTGGTGATGAGGTGGTTGTTGAACCTGAAGTTGCTTCTAAAGATGTGAACTTAAGTGTTTATGAAATTACTTTAGCTCAAGCAATTGTAGCTTTGAAAAGTGAAAAACACAAGGCTGATAAGGTTATGATACAGGAACCAGAGCAGGGTACAATTACAACAACAACTGCTGCTACAATAGTTACAGCTGCTAGCACAAGACTCAAGGCTAAAGGGCTTGTTATTCATGAAGAGGAGCAAGCAACTACACCAATAATTTCTTATCAACAACCATCACAAATTAAGGTTCAGGACAAGGGTAAAGGAATCATGGTCGAAGAACCTTTGAAGATGAAGAAGAAAGATCAAATCAGTTTTGATGAACAAGAAGCTATAAGATTACAAGCTAAATTTGATAAAGATGAGAGGCTTGTAAAAGAAAAAGCTCAACAAGTTGAAGAAGTCAACATAGCTTGGGATGATATTCAAGCTAAAATTGATGCTGATTATCAATTAGCTCAAAGACTACAAGCTCAAGAGTAAGAAGAATTGTCTGATGTAGAAAAGGCAAGATTGTTTGTACAATTCTTAAAGTAAAGAAGAAAATATTTTGCAGCTAAGAGAGCTGAAAAGAAGAGGAACAAACCACCAACTAAAGCTCAAAAGAGAAATACAATGTCTACTTATCTAAAAAACATGGCTGGATACAAGTCTAATCAATTGAAGAACAAAAGCTTTGATGATATTCAGAAGTTATTTGACAAAGCTATGAAAAGGGTAAACACATTTGTAGATATGGATATTGAGTTGGTGGAAGAATGTTCAAAGAAAGCCGATGCAGAGATAGCATAAGAGAGCAGTTCAAAGAGAGCAGGAGATGAGCTAGAACAAGAAAGCTCTAAAAAGCAAAAGTTAGAAGAAGACAAAGAGTCTAAAGAGCTTAAACAATGTTTGGAAATAATTCCAGATAATGGAGATGATGTAACTATTGATGCAACACCTTTATCTACCAAATCTCTAACCATTGTTGACTACAAGATCTACCAAAAAGGGAAGAAAAGCTTTTTCTAAATTATCAGAGTAGATGGTAAGCATCAGATGTATTTAACTTTTAGAAAGATGCTTAAAACTTTGACAGAGAAGACTTGGAAGTTCTTTGGAGTATAGTCAAAGCTAGATTTAAGAAGACAGAGCCAGTGAATTACATGGATAATTTCTTACTTCTTAATTTGAAGACCATGTTTGAACATCATGTTGAAGATAATGTATGAAAGAATCAACAAGGATTAGTGAAAGTGTTAAACTGGAAGCTTTATGATTCTTGTGGAGTTCATTGGGTAACAATGCAATACATGATATTTTATCTATTGGTTGAGAAGAAGTATCCACTTATAAAACACACACTACATTAGATGTTCAATGATGTGAAGCTTCAAGTTGATTATGAGTGTGAAATGGCATTTGAGCTTCTTAGATTAGTCAAGAAACAGCTTAAGGAAGGTTATGTACCTGAATAAAGCATTTGAAAGCATCCTTCTGGTGATTAATAAAGCTTTCAATGAAGAAACTTGAGATTTTAAAGATAAATATCAAGTTTAAGGGAGGATTGTTGGGATTAAAAGACTTCTTTATACTGTTTGAAGTTACTGCTGCTCTTATTGATGTTAATGTTGCTCAGTCAAAGTTACTACTGCTAGAGGAAGTTACTAATGCTAGTGGAAGTTAAGACTGCCAAGGTTAAAGTTACTGCTGCTAAGCAAAACTTAGTGTTGTTCAGTAATCTTAATGAAAAATATATGCTAAGTAGTTAGTACTGCTAGTGTATATTACTACTGCTAGTGTAACTTAGTTACTACTGCTAGTGTAACTTAGTTACTACTGCTAGTGTAACTTAGTACTATTAGTATATGTTAGTACTGCTAGAGTAATGTTAGTACTGCTAGAGTAAAGTTAGCACTGTTGGTGAAGATTGAAGAAAATATTCTTAGTTACTACTGCTTGTACACAGTTAATGCTGCTGGTGTATAAGTTACTACCGCTGGTGTTCAGAGTTAATGCTGCTGGTACAAAGTTACAACTGCTAAAAGATTACAACTGCTGAAAGAGTTGCTGTCAGATAAAAGATAAAGATTGATTGAAGATCAAGATTACTTATGAGATAAGGATTGTTATTTATAGAATAGATCATGGAGAATATTCCAAGTTTTAGGAATATATTATAAATCGACTAGGACTCCTTGGTGTATAAAAGGAGGTCCTAGGGTATAGAGTTAAATGTACCAAAGTGTGTGTTGTTTACGATTTGATAAGAGTTTTTCATAGCTTCAAGGGTTTGTAACCCTAATACTAGGAGAGTATTCGTATTATTTGTAATAATAATATTGGAGCTTTTATTGTTGAGTTGTATTGTGTTGTGTTATTTATTCATTAAGAATTCTTCTTGTTATTAAAGATTAGATTCCGCATAATCTTTAATACATTCAAACAAAGTTTCTACTATAGTTGTGTTAGATTTATTTAATATAACTAAACCTTATACAAGCTAAGGAATTCGATCTATTAAAGTGGAATCCAATAAGAGGTATTCTACAACTGGGATCAACAAGACCATAAAGAGACCGTTGCAATAAAAAACATAGTCATGATGTGTAGAATCCTAAAATTCTGGAGGCTGATGCATATACACTCACTCAGATAAGTCACCATGTAAAAAGGCATTTTTGACATCAAGTTGATGAATAGTAGTCAGGTTGACAACCGGACTAAATGTCTTATCAACATCAATACTCAATAACTATGTGTTGCCATTCGCTAAAAGACGAGTTGTGTAGCGACTAAGCGTGTCATATGCTAAATGCTTATGTCGAAATGACGTATGCTAAAACACACATCTTTTTAATATCGAAATATCCTCATAATAGATTAAAAAATAACAAAGATGTGTAATTTTGATTGCAAATACTCTGAAAAGTATTTTAGGTAATTTTCTCAAAAAATTTTAAAAATAGTTTATTCATAAGCTGAATTTCGGGCTTTTATTTTTAGCTTATTCATAAGCTGAATTTCGGGCTTCTTATTTTTATTAGGATAGTTTTAGGGTCTAGTATTTTAGGTAATTTTCTCAAAATTTATAAAAATAGTTTAATATTTTTTATAATTTAATTTCTTAAAAAGTTTAAAAAATTCATAAAAAATACAAAAATTATCAAAAAAATATTTTTCTTTTTTAGGAAATTTTCTTTGGTCATATTTTACGTAGGAAAAATAGAAAAACTTTCGTAGGGTTAATTTTGCAAACTTTTGATTTTTAAAGAACGGGTCTCGGGTACGGTTCTTGACTTGACTCGTTTTTGGGTCAAACGACCTCCGTTTTTAGTCTAGTCTTTTTCATTCTTCATTATTAGTCCCCTAGAGTAGTTTAGAAGTAAAAATTTCTTTGTAGGGTTAATTTTTAAGATTTTAGGTTTTTGACCCCTTGTTCGGGATTCCTGCTCTCGTTTTTCAGCTTAATTTCATAATTTTTAGGTTTTTCTCAATCGTTTTTGTTTGTTATTGATTAATTTAGCTTTCTACTCTCTCAAATCATTAATCCCATTCAAACTCCAATTTTCTGACTGTATCGATTCTCCAGCACAGCCTCGTTGGGGATAAACGACCCGGGGATATTCTATACTACTCCTCGGTTTCATTGATTGTTTTTAGATTATACTTACTATATATTTTATATTTTATTATATATTATATATAAGAGGTGTAGTTTACACCACAATCAAATTTTTGGCGCCGCTGCCGGGGAGGCTGTGAAACCGATTATCGTTACGTTTGACCAGTTGTGTTTGAATCTGTGAATATTATCAGAAGAATTACACGGCGGTTTGCTTAAGTTCAATTAGGAGGCGGTTTAACAAATAGGCGACGGTTTGCATCTTTGTTATGCGGCGGTTTGTGTTAAATAACTTTAGCAGCGGGTGGCTTATTTTGTGGCTGTTTGTGTCAAACATTTAAGCCAGCGATGTGTGACTTTATTTTTTTACCAGCGGTTTACCGATTTTTTTGCGGCGGTTTAGACTTAATTTGGACGGCGGTTTAGCCAACTGTTGAGATTTGAATTTTTCAAACCTTGTTTCATTGGGACCTTGGACTTTGGATTTTAATTTAATCATTAAACCATGGACTTAAAACGTTAATTATCTAATCAAACATCAACCTTAACTTAAATCAATTCTACTTTCACGGTTTTTCTATTGATTTTGTAAAATCCAGACAAGTAATTCACTTTCTTTTCGGTTTTAATCATAGAGTTGTAAAATCCCACGGAGGTTAATTTCATTCATTCTAAACCACAATAAAATCAACACTTTATAACACTTAAGATCCGATATCCATTCACAACTTCATCAAAATTTCAAATTCAAATACCAATTTGCAAACTCAAACATCGAATGCTTTAATAATTGCTATCATGGAAGCGGGTAGCAAAGATCGTCACCAATTGTTAGCACCAGGTTATTTCGTTCAGTGGAATCCAAATCAAGAGAACATTGTGCTAGGCGAGTATTGACCACACAAAATAACAGTGAACTCATCCACTATTGTCTCCAAAATCCACCATACACGTATCAATGGTGAGAAGACAGTTCCAGTTGCTGAAGGTAATTCTGAAACAAATACAAAAAGGTATATGGAGAACTATAAGAATGTTTTACAAGACATACGCGATCAACTGAATGCTGAAGCTGAAGCCGTTCAGATCATTCTCACAGGGATAGATAACGATATCTACTTCATAGTTGATGCTTGTCCGAATGCATGTAAAATGTGTGAAAAGCAATTGACAAGGTTGAAACAAGGTGAATCATTAAATGTTCTAGATCTTTTCGAAACAATTTATATTAGGAATTTTGGAAAATTCACATCACGGGATGGTGAATCACTTGAATCGTATTACTCACGGTTTTACAAGATGATGAATGAGCTTGTCCGAAATCAGTGTCATGTTACTAATCATCAAGTAATTGTCAGTTTCTTACTTCAATCCACCAGAATGGCAAGGTTTGTGACAACTTGTTAAGCAGAGCCAAGATTCTGAAGACTGTCTCTTCACAAGATTTTATGACATTCTTAAGAATACCAGAATCGAAACTCAATGAGTAAAGAAGCTGAAATGACTAGCTAGTATCTGTTATCCACTTGCACTTGTTGCTCAACAACAACCAGTTTACCATCATCAAAACCATCCTACTCAAAACACTCAATATTCCTCCACCAGATCACAACAATCTACCAGAAATAGAGGAAAATCAATTGTCAACTCTTCTGCTCCTATTTATGATCAAGAACCTGCCACGGTTACTGAAGATGATGAAATGTTAAGAAACAAAGTGTTTGACAAACTACATGGCCTAAATTCTCTCTCGTTTAGAAAATTACAAACCTACCAACAAAAAACCTTTCGAACTTCATCAAACTCTAGTAGAGCTAATCAAGATAATTCTCCAAGAATAACAAACAAATAGGAGGCCTGGGTATGTAATCAGAGGGCAATTAATGTTGCTAGCGGGGGTGGGCGGGGGGGGGGGGAATAGGGGAAAACTGTAGGTACTCCGGTTGTGCAGAAGTCTGGGATTTAGTGTTACAACTACAAGGAATATGGGCATATATCAAGGGAATGTCAGAAACCGAAATGAGTAAAGGATGAAGCTTATCACAAGAAAAAGATGTTATTGTGTAAACAAGAGAAAGTTAGGGTTCAGTTGAATGCAGAACAAGCTGATTGGAAGGATGATATTGATGATGAGTCTGAAGATCAGGGAATTGAAGGCAACATTATTTGTTACATGCAAACTTCAGAGGTACTCCAGATCAAGTTGGGACAATTCTGGCCAACTTTGATGATGAGCCAATACATAAGGTACAAAATTATAATGACAACTATATGTGTTTGCCATGGAAATTGAACATCTGATCCAACTGAATCTAGTAATGACATATATATGGCGGAACAAAGTGACACCAATATAACTATTGATTCATTGGATATATGTTATGATAGAGTTCAAGATGACCAGGATGATACTGCTAATCTTGATCAAGAACGTGATTTTGCTTGCCTTTTTAATTTCAGAAACTAAAATGTGAAATTGATGTCAGCAAAAACCAACATAAATTTTTGGAATCCATCAAAACATGCTTTAGTTGATAAAATTGAAAGGTGAAATTGAAGATTTCAAAACAAAAAATAAATTTTAGAATCATCAAATATCCATTTCAAAGAAGCAAACAATGAACTGTCTAGACTATCGAGTTGATGTTTAAAGACTTAGAGTTCTATGCGAACTTGATAAGTATAATGATGTAAATTATGCGTCAAAGGTGGAAATTGATTGTGCAAAAGCTAAAAGGGATTTAATGTCATACAAAATCAATTTTGAAAAGTCATCTAATCCATATACTTAAAAAATAAATAATTTAAATCAAACGATTTCGATATGAAAAAGAGCTTTGTGCACATCAAGAAACCATCTCCATAATGTCACAAGCAAAAGAGGGCTCCAGACTAAGCTTTACAAAACTCGTGAAGACAAAGAACTTGATAAAGTCATTACTTTAGAAATCAAGTCAGGTATTTGGATGATATTGTATATAAAACGGTCAATCTGTTCAAACAATGAATATGCTTAATTGTAAAACGAGTTTTGCAAACCTGAGTTCCTCAAGAAATCTCAAAGAGCGAATCCTCGTCTGAATGATATAAGTTGCTATAATGATAATCTTACTTGAATGTTAGCTCTTGAATCTGACGAAACGATTCGTCTTGACTAAGAGAAAGTCGATCAAAATAAAAAAACTTATTTATCAGCCGTTTGATTATGACATGTTGACTAATCTTTATGATCCTTGTTCGTTCCATATCGGGGAAAAGTCGCTGGAACAACACTATTTTCCAAAAACGTCCAAAGTGAGTCATACATCTTCTAAAAATAAATTTTTTTCAAAGAGTATTTTCGTAAACAAACAACTTGTTAGGATAAACGAATGGATGAATCCATTTCCTTAGGATCAAAGTGTAAAAGCTATAAGAACTTTTCAAGATTAAAAAGGGAGTGTTGACAGATTTTTGACGGTGTGAACGTTGCAAACAAACAATCGCCAAAAGAACATATTTTGGTAACATCGATCCTTTCATTCAAAACACAATAGAAGGAAATTTTGGCCCCCAAATTAGCAGACTCAATGCGGACTTAGAAAAATTTCACTTGTGTTTGAACGAGGAAATGGTTGCAGATTTGAGATACTTTAATTCTCTTGAACATGAAGTAGACACTCTCAAAATTCAATGGACACAAAAAACACGTTTTTGAATGAAAATCGATCGATCTTTTAAGGGAATATTACTATGCTGATCACATGAATGCAATACTTGGTGTGTACACTGATCTGGATGAAGTTACTAATTTGCAATGTGATTACGTAGAAACCTGGGAAAAATGTGAACATCTTGAAAAAGAGCTTTCAAAAAGTAGAACAATGTCAAAAAGTTTTGAAGCACTTCAGAAACATGCGATTAATCTTGAACTTGATTTGAACAGTGCAAAGAAAAGATAAAAATAGGACAAATCTTTCAAAGAAAATCAGTCAAAACGTATTCTGAAAGAACGTGAACAATATGTTGAAATTCAAGACTTGAAGCTCAATTACAAAGACAAAGGAATTGCATTATTTGAGTTGAAAAAACTCATAGGAAAAGACGAAAGGAAAATTCTGTGGGAAACTAAGTTTGAATAATTCATCGGTTATTTGCACAACGAATGCTTTTAAAGTCAAAGACAATCAATTTTAGGTAAACCAGCATATTTTTTAGTTTCTCTTGCAAAGAAAGATTTTTTCAAAGTCAAAGTCAGTTACCACCACATAAGGGTGTCTATGATTTTCAAAACCAGTCACATGCACAGGTTTTGCCTCAGAATGTGTTGCAATTTTCAAGAACACAAATTTGATTGCACCAGGAATGTATAAGTACACACAAAGTTAGTCAAACTAGAACACCACAGTTGCTCAAGGACATTAGGAAAACTACAAGAGCGGTGTCTTTCTCTACAGGAGTAAACTCCAATTACTTGTGTTAGTCAGGACCACAGTTAAGAGCAATCAACTTAGAAGATAGTCATGCCTAACAATAGTCAAGGGAAGAAGCAAGAAGTAGAAGACCACCGTAGGAATTTTAAGTTTTCAAATAATAAAACGTTTGTAACTGTGTGTAATGACAGTTTGAATGCTAAGGACATCGAATGTTAATTTGTTTGTGTTACTTGTGGAAAGTGTTGGCTAAATGGAGCAATCATGAGTTGTGTGTTCTAATTATATCAAGGCGTGAATTTAGGGGAACTAGACAACCAATGGTTGTGCCTATTATACTAGAGATCCCAAGCTTAATGTGAACTATCTGTTGCATCATCTAGTAAGAAAACTGTTGTCAATAGACTCCACTAACAAGAATCTAGACACATAATAGGAGTTATATGAGCAAGTTAGTAAGACATGCAGTTGGTTGGTATCTATGTATACTCCACTAGGGGTATAATTGGAAACCTAAGGTCTCAAGAAAGAAAATGTTAACCCAAACGTTAGTATGCCTCTAGGAATGCATCTAGAAATGCTAATAATTTTAGAACATACGACTTCCTAAGGTGTTCACTATGCCAATTCTCCATTGTCTTTTAATTCTTTTGCAGCTCGTAGAGATAATTTTGTTCATCGTCGACTTTGGGTGCTCAAAGCACACATGACCGGAAATCTCAAACATTCTAAATATTTGTGTGGAGAAATTTTTGGGAACGATGAAGTTTGGAAATGATCAAATTGCACCTATTCTTGGTTATGGAGATCTGGTTCAAGGAACTATTACTATCAAACGGGTTTATTACATCGAAGGGCTTAATCACAATTTATTCTTCGTTGGTCAATTCTGTGATGCGGATTTGGAAGTTGCTTTTCGGAAGTCTACATGTTATATCCGTGATTTAAGGGAAAATGATCTTCTCACAGGTTCTCGTGGCACAGACTTGTATTCCATTACTCCTGCAAAGACTTAACAACAAACAATCAATTTGCTTAATGGCTAAAGTACATGTCTCAGCCTGTTTATGGCATCGTCCGTCTATCTCATTTTAATACTTCGACACCATTCAACTTGCTTTCGAAGAATCATATTGTGATTGGGCTTCAAAATTAAAATTCGTAAAAAATTTTTCCATTTCTGGGTGGGTTCTTCTTGTGAGTTGGGGAAAAGCAAAAAAGATTGTCTTTTCACAATAAGACTACCCCGAGCTCAAAAAGACGTTACAACTTCTACACATGGATTATGTGGTCCAATGCGGGTAGAAAGCATTAATGGAAAGAAATATGTTCTCGTAATTGTTAATGATTACGCCCGATATACCTGGGACTCACTTCTGAGAAAGTCCAATTTCGAAACACCTGGAGTTATCATTGATTTCCTCAGACTTGTCCAAAGAGGACTTCATGTTCAAGTTAGAAAAGTTCGAACTGACAAAGGCACAAAATTCTTAATAAAACTCTTCATGCATACTTTGAAAAAGATGGAATAAGACATGAAACGTCAACTGCTTGAACACCTGAATAAAACGGCGTTGTCGAAAGACGGAACCGTACTCTTGTTGAGGCTGCTCGAACAATGCTAAGCGCCGCTAAAGTTCCTTTGTTCTTCTTGGGCTGTAGCATTTTGCACAGCATGTTTTACTCAAAACCGTTCACTTGTAATTCCTCGACATGAGAAAACACCTTACCATATCATCAATGCCCAAAAACCGTTAGTTAAGTTCTTTCACATCTTTGGTTCTCTTTGCTACATCGTCAGAGATGGCGAAAATCTTGATAAAATGAAGGAAAAAGGTGATGCATGTATTTTTGTTAGGTATTCTACTTAGTCAAAGGCTTACAGGGTATTTAATAAGAGAACAAGAATAATAGTTGAAACAATTCATGTTAACTTTGATGAATTGCCTCAGATGGCGTCAGATTACGTCAGTTCTGACCCTAGTCCATAATGTTCGACGACGATACTTGATCAAGACAGTTTAAGTCCCGGTCCACAACGTCTAAAAAATGTTCCTTAAATTGCTGAGACAATAACAACATCAAATGAGCTGGAATTGCTTTATAGTTCAATGTTCAGTGAATTACTCAATGGAACTTTTCATGTTGTGTCCAAGTCTTCTGTTGTGCATGCTGCTGATAATCCTGATAAACGTCAACATCATAACACAACTCACACTTCTGCAACAACCGATGTTGTAGATCCACCTCCATTGAACATTCATTCAACACATCAAACTCCAACTCAAGTACCAACTGTCACTGCACTTGAGAATAATATTTAAGCAGAAACCAATACAGAAAATGCACAATTTGACGAAGATGAATTTATCAACATCTTTAGTACACCGATACAAAAACAAGGGGAAACATCATCTCGTCATGTTGATTCGTCAAACATGCATACTTTCTATCAACACCATCCTTCCGCACAACGTTGGACAAAAGATCATCCATTAGAACAAGTCATTAGAAATCCTTCTCAATCAGTTAGAACAAGACGTCAGCTAGAAACAGATGGCGAGATGTGTATGTTCGCACTAACCGTGAGTTGAACTGAACCAAAGAACATCAAAGAAGCCATGGCTGATTCTGCATGGATTGAATCAATGCATGAAGAACTTCATCAGTTTGATCGATTAGATGTATGGGAATTAGTCGACAGACCACTCTACAAAAATGTCATTAACTTAAAGTGGCTCTGAAAAAATAAACATGATGAGGAAAATACTGTCATTTGCAACAAATATCATCTTGTGGCTAAGGGATATGCTCAAAAGGAAGGAATTGATTTCGAAGAGTCATTTACACCAGTTGCTTGGTTGGAAGTTGTACGATTGTTCATTGCGTATGTTGCACACAAATCATTTATAGTGTACCAAATGGACGTTAAAATAACATTTCTTTATGGACCTCTGAAGGAAGAAGTGTACGTAAACCAACCAGATGGATTTGTTGACCCATATCATCCTGACAAAGTTTACCGTCTCAAGAAAGCATTATATGGTCTCAAACAAGCACCAAGAGCGTGGTATGATGAACTCTCCAACTTCCTGGTATCCGAAGGATTCTCAAAAGGTTCTATTGATCCAACTCTGTTCATAACTAAACATGGGGAAGACATATTGCTTGTGCAAATTTACGTTGATGACATAATTTTTGGTTCTACGAACCCAAAACTTTCAAAACGATTTGGAAAACTAATGCACATCAAGTTTGATATGTCTATGATAGGGGTGCTGAAATTCTTTTTAGGAATTCGGATCCACTAATCCCCTTGTGGTATCTTTATAAACCAAGCTAAGTATGCTCAAGAGATACTTAAAAAGCATGGTATGACCTCATGTGATAGCATTGGTACTCTAATGGCTACAAAACACCTTGATGCTGACTTGAGTGGTACTCCGGTCGACCAAACGAAATATAGTAGTATGGTCAGAGCACTTATATACTTAACAGCAAGTAGACCAGATATTGTACATGCAACATGTTATTGTGATCGCTATCAAGCGAAAACGACTGAGAAACATCTCACTGCAGTTAAACGGATCTTTTGGTACCTTAAAGACTCCATTAACATGGGTCTTTGGTATCTGAAGGATACTGGTTTTGAACTAACTACGTTTTTAGATTCTGATCACGCGGGCTATCTCGATTCACGTAAGAGTACATCTGGTGGCATACAATTTCTAGGTGGTGATAAGTTAGTCAGTTGGTCATCCAAAAAGCAGGACTGCACCTCAATGTCTTTAGCAGAAGCCGAGTATATGTCTTTATCTGCGTGCTGTGCACAAGTTCTATGATTGAGAACTCAGCTCACAAATTATTGCTTTTACTTTGTTAAAATACCTATGTATTGTGACTCAAAGGCAGCCATAGCCATCTCGTGCAACCCAGTCCAGCATTCCCGTACCAAGCACATTGATGTCCGATATCACTTCATAAAGGAACAGGTTGAAAAGGGTATTGTTGAATTATTCTTTGTCGGAACTGAATACCAGTTAGCTGACTTGTTTACTAAAGCTTTATCGGAAGATAGGTTTAAGTATCTTGTCAGACGACTCGGTATGAGATGTTTGACTCCAGATGAACTGGAGGTTCTGGCAATTGAATCTGCTTGATCCATCAAACATCAATTTGTACATATTTTTATTCTCTCTTTATTTTTGATTTATAAAAATCTTTGAAAAAGAAAATACAAAAATATAAAACCAACAAAAAGAAAATAGAAAAATATAAAACCTAGAAAAACAAAATATAAAATTAGAAAATTTTCAAAAATACCAAAAAGAATCTTCTCGACATGTCTCTTGGAATCGATAACATTTACGTACCTAGAAATGTTGATTAACATCGACACGGGCGTGTAAATGAAGTTCGAACAGGAGTTTCAAATGCTTTCAAAACATGTCATTTCTAAATTTTTCTCTATGACTTATGTACATTTCAGTGCATAACTCGGTCCCGAATGTAATAGGGAAGTGTACGCTTCAGTGCGCTTACTCTAAAATAGAAGAGAAGTCTTCTATCATGTTTTTAAAATCGTTGAACACAATTTTTCAAAAAGAACTTTCAATGTCAAAATTGTCTACAATATAATTTGTGGTATTTTTCCATAAAAAGTGGTATTTGTTAAAATTGTGTGTTCAACACTCCCTTCCTCGAATAATTTTCAAAGAATTATAGTACGTAGAATGTCATTTTATGTGAATCAATTTCTGAGGGGGGGGCTTTTTAAAACAAAGCCTTTTAATGTGTTAGGTACATCTCATAAATGTCAATTTTATGTATCCAAACACATTTTGTGAAATTAAAATGTGGAAACTTATAATGTCAATTATTAATATACATTGTTCACTAAGGCATCTCACTCCGTCTTCAACATTTTGTGGTGTCATATCAATTTTTCATTCCAATGTCAAGTTTTAATAAATATTGGTATCCCACATATACTGTTGAAGGGGAGCTATCGGAATCTGAATTCATGCAATATCGTGGTATAATTTTTCTCCCCATGGAATTTTTCATGTCAAATTTTAATCAATTGATATTTCAAATACTAAGTGTTTTATTATTTAAAATAAAGGGAGAAAATATGATTAAAATATGTTATAGACGAATGTGATCTTTAAGACTATAAGTGCAAATCTTTCCTTCATGTGCTAAACGATTTCGAATCTCGGAGCACATGTGTAGGGGAAGTATTTGAAAATAACAATATCAAAAAATGGTTTTATGGTTCGATCTCATACCCAACAACCTATTAATTTCCCGATGATTATGAAGTCATAAGGTGGTTAGGTTACCGGAGGGATCTACCCAAGGACACTCCATAGTTAGAAATAGCAGTCCTTAGGTATGAATGGAGAAGAATGAGTAAAAGGGAAAAATGCCGACTAAGATTGAGCTAACACTGGAACAATCACAACAAGGTGTTAGTAATGACGTCTTGGTAAGCATTGAAGGGGTTGAAGAATGAAAAAGAAATGTATGGATAAAGGGTGAAAAGAAAGAAGCCTTCCACACAACTTAGGCAGAAATAGGGTCAATTTATAATCTATCAAAATCACCAAGATGGTTATTGATATTGAAGACGACATCATGGACCCAGTGATGCAATGCACAACCCTTCCCATCCATTCGAGTTTCTCTCAAAAGAAACCTGCCTCATTGGTGATGGAGATACACACGTTATCTATTGACATCTCACTCCGAGATTGTTAATATTGAATAGGTGGCAGTCTGCTCTAGCCTCCGATTACTAAAACCAAAAGTGCACAAATCGAGTCTAGAGCCAGAAGAGATCAAAGTATAAATCTCATTAGGACACAATGTCAAAATACACTTGTTGAACACCATAAAGTTCACAAGCTGTAACAAAGCAAGAGAGTCCTACTCATTATCCTTGAGATCTTGCCAAACACATCGAGTGATACTTAAGTATTATCACAATGAAGATGAAATACCTCTGTGAGCCAACATCAAACAAGCTCTTGGTAGGTGACTTGCAAGATTCTATATGAATCAAGCTTGTGATAACTGGATATCAATAATGTTCAGTAATGAATGAAGACTTAATCAGAAGATTTTAACTATCCTAATTTCTCTCTTACTGTGTTTGTCTTCTTTAGACTTTCCAGTGATGAGAACTACAAGCATGGTTGGTGAATCTAATACATCTGTGTTAGAAGATCCTACGCTTTGAGTTGGAAACCCTGTCAAGGAGATTCTTTGAATCTACCTGATCACAGGTATAGTATTTATACTATAAAACAAGAAACCGGAGGTTAATGCAACCGAACTCAAGATGAATGACAAAGCCAAATTCATCTTTTATTGCTAACTATTTTATTTCAGGATAAGACGACAGTGTTGCAGCCTCATTCCATCGAAGTCAGATTCATAAACCACATGCTTATACTCAAGCTTTCAAAGTCAATCATTTAACATCAAGATAGTTGATTCTAATCTTCCCCACCATCAAAGTGCCTCAAAGTCAAATAAAGAATCATCAATTGGGGAGATTGTTAGACTTATAATCACATATGGCAAACAAGAATGTAACAAGTATGAGCATGTTGGTCAAGAGCACAAGTTGATCAAGGAAGTCAAATCAAGATGATTCAAGTCAAGAAGATGATACAATATAACGATCTCAAGAATTCAAAGTCAAAAGATAAAGGCTCAAAATCAAGATCATAAAGCATGAATGAACAAAGCCGTTACAAACAAGACAAGACCATAACAAGGCAAAGCATAAACGTTAAACGTCATATCTTCAATGTCATCGGTGATACAGAGAAGTTTGAAGAAAGAGACCTCAACATTGGGGGAGATTGTTAGCCTTAATTATATTAAGTCAAACAAGAATGTTATCGGTCTTAGAAAGTCAAACTAGGTCTTGTATTGTAATAGGCTAGTCGGGTTCAACGGGCTTGGATTGTAATCTAATATTGTCCGTGTTTCGGGCTCAAAGCCCAAGTTAAACCAAGCCCGGCCCGTTTAGAAAGCCCAAGTGCCAAGCTAGCAAGGCCTGGGTATAAATATCCCTTCACCACACTTGGTGAAGGGTGTTGGTTACCATTTCATAATTTGTGTGTGTGTGTAATCTTCCACCTCTCTAGTTTTCTCTCTAATAAATCTTCCCACTTTTCTTTCTGTCTTTCTAGTATTTTGCTTATTGGTATAGCTTATGTTGTGAAATGGATTAAAGCTTTCGGGATAACACAAAAGTTGGCACATTATACGGGTTAAATACGTTAATCAGGTTTGCGGGTCAACCTGTTTAACCAATTTAACTCATTTAACCCGTGTAATAAAGTATAAATATTTTTTAATTTAGAAAAAAAATCTTAAACGGGTTGGCGGGTC
>BQNB010027219.1:0-57835 GCA_026074375.1 Tanacetum coccineum | reverse complement strand
GATGATGTCAGCAAGACATTAGGCCCATACCCATTGGTGTCGTCAAGATTTATTATATAATTTGGGTAATTAAATGATTATCATATATCCATTTTCTATCAATATCATGATTGTGATATTCTACAAGACACCATACTTTGTTTTACTTTCATTTTTTTTTCGTATATTTTGAATTTTGTTATTTTAAACTTGTCAAACTTTAAAGTTTGAAAGAGGTTCTATTATTTTTTTAAATACTGAGGGACACATCTCAGCCATCCATTTAAAACTTATATATGGCTGAGATTAAAACTCACTTATTAAACAAAACAAAAAAAATTAATAAAAAAAGCAGAGGGATATGTGGTCATTTCACGTCCCACATCAACCACACCTCCAATCACTCACGTCCGGTCTTTTTTAGATCTATCATTCTCTCTCTCTCTCACCTAACACACACTAAAAACACACACAAACACATCGGATCTGAATCTATCATCACGAACATCTAATCGATCGATCATCTCCTTCGTAAATCGATTATCTCCTTCTTCAGTTCATTAACATCAGGTAAAGTTCATCCGATCTGTTTTTATTTATCTTTTTTTAGCTTATTTGATGTGAATAAGCTTATAATTCAGCTTATCCTTTTTTAGCTTATTTGATGTGAATTTATCTACGAATTTAGTTTTGATGTGAATAAGATGATCGTTTTTTTTAGCTTTTAAATTTATCCTTTTTTAGCTTATTTGATGTGATTAAGCATATGAATTTATCATCATCTGATAAATTCAGCTTATTTGACGAATTATGTGAATTTATCGTGTTGAATGATAAGCTAACTTATTAGGTGATTGATGTAAATAAGCTTATGAATTATCATCATCTGAATTTATTATGCTGAATTATAAGCTAACTTATTAGCTTATTTTTATGAATTATCAGGTTTTATGGCTTAATCTACGCTGAACAGATATAATACGACCTGTTAGTGAAAAATCATATATGATAAGTAGCTTAAAAAAACTGTAAAACTTATTATATCGCATATGATATAAGCTAGGTTGTAAGCATTCATATTATATCATATATGATAATGTGCTTGAAAATAAAATACAAGTAGTTTGTGATCTCCTGGTGAGTAGTAAAAAGTTAGTTTTATATATAATATCATATATGATTATCTGCTTGAAAGTCAACTTCTTTAACACTATAATATATCATATATGATAATGTGCTTGAAACTAAAATACAAGCAAGCCTGTCATCTCCTGGTGAGTAATTAAAAGTTAGTTGTGTGTATAATATCATATATAATAATCTACTTGAATGTCAAATTTTGTAACACTATAATATAT
This sequence comes from Tanacetum coccineum, assembly GCA_026074375.1. Lineage (NCBI taxonomy): Eukaryota > Viridiplantae > Streptophyta > Magnoliopsida > Asterales > Asteraceae > Tanacetum > Tanacetum coccineum. Next base: position 56,498 of record BQNB010027219.1, on the reverse strand, counting down.
CATATATGATAATGTGCTTAACACTAAAATCAAATCTTTTTATTTGTGTAAAGAAAGCTGTTTTCAATGCATTTTACACAAGAAATGGATAAGAAATGAAAATACACAAGATGAGATTGGGGTTTGCAACAAAGATCCTGACACATGACATAAACATCCACATAGAGAAGATGAGCGACGAGGCACATTGTAACATTTCAGATTTTCAGGTCATTTTACGACTCCTATTATTCTTCACTATTTATTTTAGTCCAGTACACGTTTACTTTTAATTTAACTTTTAAGCTAAATCGCGTAGACTAGAAATAATCATTCAATGTAAACGGTCACCAAATAAATTAAGGTTTACGTCAAGCAAATGTTATGTAATTATTAGGAAGATAATTAATTATTAACTTTTCGCGTTTCATTTTTATTGGTCACGTAAAAGGCTTACGTTTCGCAATAAAATACTTTAGACACACCTCAGTAAGGCCCGGAAATGCCTAGACTTACCCTCAGACTCAAGCCAATAACCACTTTTACCCGTAAACGCAAAAAATGATTTGTTTTCGTGTTATTAATTCATGAAGGCCGATTGTGGCCTAGATTAAAACACAATAACTCCATGTGTAAACACATAGTCCTAGCAAATCTGTCACAATTATGACCTAATTAAGATTGTACTTGTATAGTCTTGGCAATGAGATTTCCAAATCCTTTTTCCCTTCTAATACTACTCGACTAAGCGTCCCTAAACAATAGAAAATCTTCTATTATCCATGCTAAGTACAGTACTACAACTAACTAATTAATTAGTGTGCTTAGGTTTATAAACTTGTGATTAAGAAGCTATTGACCAAAGGATAAAGACCACATTGGATCTCTTTTGTGTCTTGGATACCCGCGGCCAACACACACCCTACACAAACTCAAGATTATCAAAATCCTAAGCAATCTTGTACAATGATCTTGCATTTATGGGATGTACTTAGGAGGTATTAACAAAACCATGAGTGCTTAACTAGAAACCATGAAACCACCCTATTAGGGCACGGTTTGGTTTGGATTAGGGACTAGAAAATATATCTAATCTTAAGCCTATATAAACCCACTCATACTTGACACTTAACACTTCTTACAACTCTTAAACACACAAACTCTCTCCAAGCAAAACCATCTCATTCCCTTCTCTTGTTTCGGGTCATAAGCCGCGAACAAACACCTTTGTTGGGAATTAAGTGGTCTAGACTTAATTCTGTTAGTGTATTATAGTTAATTCTGCTAGTACATTTGTTAGTACTGGTAAAAGAGTTATCATAGTTAGTACTGGTAGTGCATTATAGTTAGTACTGGTTATGTAATAGTTAAGTCTGCTTATGCAGTAGTTAGTTAGAGTTAGAGATATGCATGAGGTATCTTAGGAAAAGATATGCATGATCTTTATACTCATTTTGTAAAGCTCATTAGGGTTTCCTTGTTATATAAAAGGAACCCTAGGCATAGTTAGTTGATATAGATCAACACCGATCAATAGAGATCAATTAGCAATCATAGTTTGTAACCTAGTAAGATTCAAAATATAATACAAAGGTTTGATAAAAGATCTTTTGTGTTCTTCTTAGCATTGTTGATTAGTTTCCGCATAATCAATAGTGTTCAATCAGTGTTTCATTATTGTTGCTTTGGATTTATCTAAAGTAACAAACCCTTTGCAAGCTAAAGGTTCAAGATCTATTCAGTAAGGGATCCAAAAACCTTCATAATCTCACCATCACTCTTGAACAAGTAACTTAGGTTATCTTAGTGTGATCAAGGAAGCTAGGGTTTGATTCGTGTAAGGTTTTGAAAGTAAAGAAGCCACGGGTTTAAGCTAGGAAGTGGGTTATATATTCGGGTTAGATCACAACTCTCACGACACCAAACAAGACGCTAGGACTCCTTGTAAGTCGAGTCTAACTCATACGTATTCATATTCTTACTTGCTATTTTCTTGTTAGTCGAAATGGGTCACGTTAACTTGTGTGGAACAAGTTAACGTGAGTATGAACATGCATGGTTCAACCATGCATGGTTCACGATGCATATATGTATATATACTTATCATGTGTGGTGCTAGACTATGTTAAAATGTGCAAAGCAAGGTTTAATAACAAGCTAAAGCTTAATCAAATTCGTTTTATCATGAGTATAAGGACCAACGTGGAGTTCTAACACTTGGACACGATTTGCACGAAAACCACACGTAAACATTTATATGATAACTTGATGGCTTGGCTCGGGAAGGAGCATATTGACTAGTAGAGCATTTGCATGTGTTAAACACGAGCCATAGGTGGGTCAAATAAGCTCAAAGTGTTCGGTTTGTGGTTAAACACCGCGAACACAAACCATACGCACCCACAGTGGACGTATATGTCCACTGTTGGGCCATGTAGCCCACCAAGGGTTAACATGGCTTATGGTTTTGGCTTATAAGGGAATTAGGGTGCTTAACAAAGACTTGAGGACTTAACGAAAACCCTAATGGAACCCTAGAGCTAGTAATAAGCTTAACGGACCACTAATGGGCTTATTAAACCCAACAACCCACTATTGGGCCAAGCAGGCCCAACAGGCCATAACTGTGGGGTCCACAGCTTATTAATAAGCTCCTTGAACTTATTAAGGGGTTTGATATACTTGTGGGACTTATATGAACCCTAATATACATTAGAAACCAAATCGGACCCTTAATGGGCTTGGCAACCCATTACCGTGGCCAAAATGGGTCCATAAGCCACGAATAAGCTTGAACAGCTTATTTGTGAGCTTATGCAGTTTATGGAGCTTATTATAGACTTAGATAAACTATTGGATCTCTTGAAAATAAGCCCACACCTTAAAAACCTTTAACGAGTTCATAATGGGCCCAAAAGCCCATTACCGAGAGCTTATTGGCTTACGGATAAGCCAAACTGTAAAAGCAGCTTAACAGCTTCAATAAGCTTAGAGGAACTTATTAAGAGCTTATGTGCTTTTGAAATTCTTATTGAACAATTAGAATGCTTAATGGACCTTAACGGGCCCAATAAGCTTAAATAAGCTCATTCGAGCTTATTTATAAGCTGTCACAGCTTATATGGCTTATTGGAGTCTAATGAAGCCTTTTGTTACTTTTTAAAACTCATTTGGACCTAAAAGTGTAAAACTAGGAACTTAAGGGGTTAAAATTGTCAATAATCAAATTTCATAAACATAAAGACTGTTTTTTTTGTAAATATAGAAAACCAAAGGATATTTTATGAACAAAATTGATTTTTATAAACACTTAACGTATCGGACTAGTCATAATATTAAACGGATATTATACAAATTAAAACACGATTTACAAATAGATACCCAACATGATTATATATATATATATATATATATATATATATATATATATATGTTGTGTGTGTGTGTGTGTGTGTGTGTGTTGTGTGTGTGTGTGTGTGGTTTTGTGTGTGTTTATAACACTATATACTTATACTTGTAACGTGTGTAGTCCGTATACCTTCCCAAGAGCCCACGAGCAAAGACTACTACAGATAAACATGTAGCACAAAAAAAAATAAAAAATGTATAAAATAAAAACCAAACTAAACAAAAAAAAAGGAAAAAAATACCCAAAACACAAATTCAACTGAAAGAAAATACTAAAATACCACCACATAAAAGAAAACATATATATAAACTAGCAATTTATTGTAGTTTATGCATGAAGTTGTTAGCCTAAACTTGTAGACTAAGACTGGCCGTATTTACTTAGGTATTTGACGGTGTGATTCATTGCCATACTTGGGTATAATTACCATTCGCGAAGGACTACCTACTAAGGTGAGTTCATAGCCCCCTGCTTTATAATTATTTAAATGATTTACATCCTTGGGGTGAGAACATGGATTTGTTTTACAATTGGACGCAGTGTACATTTTACATCATATACGTGTTTGCCTAAGGAGCGATAACCCTCTAAGCCATTATCATGAACAATTTAATTACCTGCATTATAAGCGCGCGTGTTTTATAAATAGATCTATTTGAGGGATTGACGTCCCCGTTTGGGAGAGTAGCTCTCACTGTGCGGTTTACCGACCACAAACGTATACTATGCCGGATTGAATTTTGCAGGGTAGAACATCATTCCACGGGCAATGTAGGCAATTTAATTGCATTCATACATGTCCGAGCTTCAGTGTCATGAAGCTTAAGGAAAACGTATTACTTTTTAATGATGTTTGCATTTGTTGCTTAATCATACACATTGGAAAATCTTTCCGTTTCCTACAATTGATTTACATAAACCATGAATTCACCAACTTTATGTTGACATTTTAAGCATGTTTTTCTCAGGTCAATAAGGCACGAAGTGCCAGTAATACATTGGGGTTCACTCTTTGGAGAGTCGCTACTAAAGATTTGGGTCGTATTACATTTTGGGAACATTTGTTATAAACCAAAATCTTTATTTATATTGTCGAATAATTTGAAGTCAAGAGCTTATGTAATGAACAAGTATTTTGTTTAACCTAATGTATCTTATTAAAACGACACGTATAGTGGCCGTTCTCATATCTTGTGCTATTGATCTATGAAGTAACGCTTCCGGATACATTATTCCGCTGACCGGAATATGGGGTGTTTTTATCAGATTGGTATCAGAGCCAAGGTTATAGAGAACCAGGTCAAACGTTTTACTTGGACTATAACCATTTCAAACATTGCATCATACAAAGGGATTTTCAAAGGACATTCATTCACTCATTCATTCATACATTAGTTGAGTGTACTAGATGCTGCATGATTCACATACGTGTTTATAATATATTAAGTATATTATTATGAGTCTTATATATGTACTAATGTAAACTCTGTTTGAGTGTTACAGATTCAGTCATGTCTTCGGCATCATCTGCGGTTACCTACACATATGTCTACACCGATTCTGAGCCAGGGAAGGGGTATTTGGGGAGCTGAATGAGGAGCAATCAAGACAGAGGTTTCTCTGTGAGTCAGTCTATACGGATACATTGACTCCCTATGCAGCCGTGATAGCGCACACCAACTCCAGACTATGTTCCAGGTCCTGAGCACACCTACCTTCAGCCCCCAGTCCGAGGTACCATACGTACCTGAGCCGGAGTACCCCGAGTACCTAGTACCATCCGATGATGAGGCACCCATGGAGGACCAGCCTCTACCTGCTGATGCCTCACCCATAGCCCTATCACCAGGCTATGTGGCGGACTCCGATTCCGAGGGTGTATCCGAAGGAGACTCACGAGAGGATCATGCCTGATTTCCTGCGATTGGAGGTGATGATAATAACGATCCCTGTCGATGATGATGATGAATGACACCGGATAGAAAGAGGAGCCCTTTGAGGATTAGGAAGATGACGAGAGGAAGGAGGAGCACCTAGCTTCCGGCCGCTCTCCTTCTGGCACATGATTATGACCCATGTTCCGTTCATCTGAGGATACAGATGGCATTTAAACTGATAGGTTGCACCTACACATGTGCCATCACCTAGACGGCACACGGTTAGGATGTCCGTCAGACCTCAGACACCTGTACCATTGCCATCTGAGGCGGAGGTCGAGAGACTTCTTGCCTTACCTATTCCACCACCATCTCCACTTACTCCACTATCATCTCCACTACCTCAGATTCCCTCACCATCATCACTACATTTACCACCACCTGTACCCACATCATTACCTTTACCGTTATCTCCACTACCACCATTACCAGCCTCACTATTCATACCAACAAGCCCGACCGAAGGATGACACTTCGAGGCCCGAGTTACCTCCTCGTAGATGTTAAAGTCTACAGCTCTCACATCGAGGTACGAGATGGGAGAGAGTTTGACGGCTTCCCCTAGACCTATAGGAGGTCATAGAGCGGATTATGGGTTTATTGGCACTGTGGATACCGAGGTCAGACGACAGAGAGCCAAGGAGGTCGGCTATGGCATTAGGGATGTTTGGGTAGACCCGGCAGAGACTGTAGAGGAGGTAGCACCGACGACCCTCGAGGGGGTCAATGATAGGGTGACCGAGCTCGCTGCGGTGCAGGAGCAGGACACTCAGGATATTTATGCTGTGATCGAGGACACTCAGGACAGGCAGACTCAGATATATCAGAGGGTTGACATATTGGCCGAGGATAGACAGTTTCACTATGAGACTGCACGGCTATTGGATCAGGAGGCCCTAGTTTCCCGAGAGGCTTGGGCACATTCCATTGGGTTGAGTACGACAGTTCACTATGAGCTGCAAGCATATAGGACTCATACCCAGATGCAGGATTACCGTATCGCCTCACAGGAGTCACTGACGACGACATTGATTGCACATGTTTCGTCACTACAGGGACAGTTGTCAGCGGCCTTAGGACAGATTCAGGCACTTCAGGCTAGAGATCAGACTCATGCAGGTGATCGCGAGGGCGCTGGTAGTTCTGCCTAGAGTTACATTTTTCATGTTAGATTCATAGCTATCATTATGCAGCTGGCTAAGTATTATGGGTTTTATACCCAACTACATGCAGAAGGATTTATACTTTTTTCTTTTTTTTTAGTTTTTTTTTAATTGATAATTATACTAAAAAGAAAATGAAAATATTTTTGTACTTTTTGTTTTTTTAGATAATATGCACAAATTCAAACACAAATGCCAAACGTAGAGATAATCGGAATCACAGCCTCCCCGGCAGCGGCGCCAAAAATTGATTGGTTAATTTTTCTTTCTTAACTATATATATAATATAATAAAATAAAATATATATAATCTAGAAAAAAAACAACAATCAATGATGCCAGGAGCAGTATAGACTATTCCCGGGTCGTTAATCCCCAATGAGGCTGTGCTGGAAAATCGATACAGTCGGAAGATTTGAGTTTGAAGGAGAGAATTGATTTGAGAGTGTGGAAAGGTAGATTAGACAATAACAAACAAAAACGTTTAAGAAAAACCTAAAAATTACGAAATTAAGCTAAAAAAAACGAGAGCACGGACCCCGAACAAAGGGGGAAAAACCTAAAAACTGTAAAATTAACCCTACGAAGAAATTTTCACTTCTAAACTACTCTATGAGCCAAATAACGAAGAATGAAAAAGACTAGACTGAAAACGGAGTTCGTTTGACCCAAAAACGAGTCAAGACAAAAACCGCACCCGAATCCGTTCTTTAAAAAGCAAAAAGTTGTAAAAATGACCCTACGAAAATTTTTATATTTTTCCTACAAACTATATGACTAAAGAAAATTTTCTAAAAAAGAAAAATATTTTTTTGATAATTTTTGTATTTTTTATGAATTTTTTAAACTTTTAACTAAATTAAATTATAAAAAATACTAAACGACTTTGAAAAATTCTGAAAATTTTACTAAAAATACTTTACCCTATAACTAACCTACGAAAAATAAGAAACAAAAAATTTGCTTATTAATAAGCCCGTAATAAGCTGTTAACAGCTTATAGGCTTTAAAGCCAAAAATGTATATAAATACCAAAGCCCTTGGGACTATAACGAAAAAGTCCCAAGGGCGCAGCGGTATGTGTGTTGTGTAAAGGGGGAATGTATCGAGGGTTGAGACCCGGGTTCGAGTCTTGCTCACCCGGGTCACCCCTTGTCTCCTTTCTTTTTTTTTTGAAAAACTTTGTAAACCAAAGTTGTTAAGCTTTTGGAGCTTAACAACTTTCAAAACTACGACTTTTTCTAAAAGCTTATAAATAAGCTTTAAAACAACTTTAAAAAAAAACGACAGAGTTAAAATGAGCATAAGCTAAAAATTGGCATAAGTCTTATTGACTTTGAGACAACAACTAACACTTGTGACAAATTAAGCCTAAGGAGCTGGCTACTTATCCTAAATAGCACAAAAAGCAACAAAAAAAACTACAACAAAAAAAGCTTAAAGGCTTAAAATAGGACATAATCTTAAACTAACATTTTTTAAAAAAGGCAAAAGCACTAACTATAAATACTAAAATAAGCTGAAAAGTAATATGAAAATAAAGCTCAACAATAACTTAAAACACTTTATCACTGAAAAATCAACTAGGAGCACAAATTAGCTTATGAAATAAGCTTAATAAGCCAAGAGGGTAAATAAGCAGTTTCTACACTAAGCCTAACAAAAACAGTGAAGAGGCAACTTTGGGCTTAAAAATAAGCTAGTAAAAGGGTTTCCTAAGGACTGAATTTGAGAGGGCTTATCAAAGAGCTTATGGGCTCTTAAGATAAGCCAAAACCTAAGGCTTAAGTACACTAAAAAGCTAAGAAAAAGGGCTTAAAAATCACCCCTTTGCACCAGGGGAAATTAAGCTAAGACAAAGGCTTAATTTGACAGCTTATTTTAAGCTGTCAAATAAGCTTGAAATGAAAAGTAAAGTTAAAAACTTGCTAAAATCACTAAGAAATGAACATGTGCACAAATTTTAAGCTTCTAAAAACCATTTAAACCTGCTGAATTTTTAGAGTGAAAAAGGGCTTTTAGTTTTTTTAAAACTGATACTTAAAAACTTGGTGGTTTTGACTCAAAAAGTCAAGTGACCAAAGGGTGTTTTGACAGCTTGTTGTAAACACACAAACACAACTTTTTAAAACCACAACTCACAATGACAAGAGCTTATGTAATAAGCTCTTGTAGCCTTTTTTAAAAAAGACACAGTTTCAAAAGGATGAATTGGACAACCTTAAAAACATTTTTAAACTAAAAAACCTTTTAAAAAACCGACTAAATTTAGCTAGATACTTAAGCTAAAACTAACTTAATGACCACAACCCATACAACTTCATGTTTTGACCCGTTTTCATGTTAACCCAAACACCCCTTTAATTTCTTAAAAAGGATTTTTAAGACTATAAGAGCTAAACTTAACTGAAATTTTTGAAAGACTAATACTACAAAAGCAAAAAAAACCTAAAAAAATTAAAAACAATAAAAAGTAAAAAGCTCAAAAAATAAACACTTAAAAGGGACAATAAGCTAATGACAGATTAAGCTAAATTTGACAGTTTTTAGCAACTTGTATGAAAATGAAGTGAAAAGTAACTAGGAAGCACACTTAAGCATTAATTGACATAAATAAGCACACAAGACATTAATAAGCTCAGAATAAGCTAAATAAGCAATTGCTACAGTAATAAGCAAAATTTTAACAGGAAATCATACTTAAATAAAATCCCTTTGCTCCCGAACAGATTATTGAAACTTTACATAAGCTCTAAATCCTACCCAAAGCTTAATAAACCAACTAAAACTAAACAAACCAATAAGCCTTCCAAAAAGCTTATACACCATTCTGATCCAACATTAGCTTTTTATTATAACTCCTTTCTTTTATTTTATAAATTTTTCTTTAAAGTTTTTATTAAAAAAAAGTTAAAAAATGGCTTAAACATGAGAGCTTAAAGTTTAGAGAGATAATGAAGCTTAGAACACAATAAAAAAGCTTAAGTTGAATTTTCATTAAAAATGTGAGAATCCAATGCTACATAAAGGGGGGGGGGAGAACTTAACACCTAAAACTTTTTTAAAAACTTAAAACTAAAAAAAACTACATTGGCCACAATGGCTGTTACAAAGCTTTTAAATAGGAAATTCGACTAAGGCTCTTGTCCTCTTTGTCTTCTTGTCTTGTGCTTTCTTGTAGACACAAGAAGTGCATTGTGCTTGTTGTGAGAGTGCAATGTCAAGCACATCCTGTCCCTTGATTTTCCTTGAAGCCCAAGCCGATTGATATAGACCTTTGATCATATTTTTGTGTGGGTTTGGATTGCCAACATGGCAATCCATGTGAGGGTGTGGGGTTAGGGATTGTGAGGTTTTTGGCTTGTTATGGGAGGTCAAACGAGGTTGAAAGAGACATGTTTGTGGGGTTATAGGATTAGGCGGGAAAAACGTTGGGACGATAAACAGTGTTTCAAAACTGTTATAAGGGAAAGTTTGGGGTTTTGGCAAAATCGGCCCCTCAAAGTGATATGAATCCTTGCAACTATGGTCCTTGTTTTGTTATACTTTTGGGGACTTGGCAAAACAAGTCCCCAAGAGTTATAACACTCTTTGCACCCGTAGTCCTTGGTGTATACAAGTTAAGGGACTTGGCAGATTAGGTCCTTGGAGTATAACTTTGCTTTAATGGCAGTTTTCCCCCTTGTCTTTCTTTTTCTCTTTTCCTCTTTAAATATAAGTTTAGGGTTTGGCAATTTTAACCCTCAAACTTATATTTCTTGACTTGTTGACTTTTTGGCTTCGGGGTTGACTTGGGTTGACTTTTTCAGGCATGGGCTTGGACTTTGACTTTGTCTTTTCCTCGCTTTCCCATTCCGAGTCCGGTTTTGTCGATTTGGCTTCGTTTTTCGTCCTTTTCTTAATTATCCGTTCCTGCACAATACAATTAGCAAAACAAGCGTATATTTGGCATTTTAAGTCCGTTTTTGGTTATTTTAGCTCGTTTTTAAAGGCAAAAGGTATGTGTAATTAAACACATACCAAAATCCCCCATACTAAGGTATTGCCGTGTCCTCACGCAATGCTATGAAGTAAGCATTTGGAAAACTAAGAATCTCGAACACCCTCGACTAATAACTAGAAAAGTAGCTAAGTGTTCATCGAGGAAATTAAAGACTCAAGAGTTTTGAAAATCCCCCGTCTTTACCAATTTTTTTTTGTATTAGAAGAAGATCTAATTTGATTGTTGGTTGAGGGATAACGTGGTCTAAACACAGCTGACAAGAATGCCATTGCTTTGTTCATACAAGCATTGTGTCATTACCAGGAATGAATGTTGGAACAGCAAGACCTGACTTTATTTGGGGAAACTCAGCTTGAGGTTGTTATAACAACCCATAATTTTCTAGTATTTTCATCAATGTAATATCTACTTACTATATTAAGTACAACCTTTTTCCCGGGAATATTTTTCGTTTTTATTCCATTCCATTATGTAACCTAGTTTACATTTCTAAAGTAAACGAGCTCACGCAACTACCTATGCCTATTCCATCTATGTTTACATCAAGTAAACGTCCTAATATGTCAAGTCAATAATCTATTATCCATTTTATCATGTACGTTATCTATTTAACGTAGTTTTCACAACGATATTATCAAATGAACTTTATCCGTTAACGTTTATATCAAAACCCTAACTTCATGTAATGTTTACATACAAAACGAATGTACAAGCCTTCAAGCATGTGTACAAGTGATCAATACATAATATTTAAATCACATTTTCCCTCCTAAATCAAAGTACAACTCATTTGAGCTCAATGTACAAGCCAATAAAGCATAGAATTCAAACTAGCTCATTTCCCTCCAAAATCTTAAGGATTTCGTACCACCTCTTTAGCACTAATTACAAGCACTCAATACACAATATTTAAACACTTTTCCCTCTCTAATCTCAGCTCCTACACTAACCCTAAAACCTAAACCCTAATCCCAAACCCGAAAATCCTAGCAAACCCGTTACACCCTTAAACTAGTTCATAGTTTTCAGAAATCTGATCCGTTGATAAAACATATGATCTGGGAAAAATAAATAGGCTTTAGGTATTAAGCAAAAATACTAGGTTGTAGCCTTATGACTTGTGATCATTTTGTCGGTTGACTCAACCCGATTCGATGTCGGATGAATTAGTTATAGCCGAAATGGCAAAAGTACGCAGATTCTGCACACCTGTAGTAAATGGCTGTTATCTTTAAATTTTTGTATAGTAACCCCTAAATATGTAAAACTAAAAGTTGTAGAGGACTCAAATATCTAACCATTCTCAATGGTTTGAGCTTCATCGGAGTTACGGTTTGTAAATGACAACCATTTTACCGGGACTGATGTGGGCTGTCTAAAAACAGCCATGTATAAACTAAATAAACACCTCAAGCTCCTCCATGACTCACCACCACCTTCATCACCATGACCTCACCACCACATCACCATCACTCCAGCACCTTCCAAGCACCTCCATCACCACCTTGTTACCCAACTTGGCCACCAAGTCTCCAAAACCCCTAGTCATCACCCTAACTTCTCCATCTCCTTCCACCTTGCTAAGCTACACTCCTAGCTCTCCATACTCATCATATAGCTGCCATTAGTCAACTCCTTACAACCCTTGGTCCTTACTCAAAGCCCTAACCTTGGCCACCAAGTTTTCAAACACTATAAATAGCCAAGACCCCTATTTCTTTCACACACACCTCAAAAACTCACCACCACTCAAATGGAGTTCTAAATCAGACCAAGGAGGATCAAGAGAAGTCCCTAAGATTAGTATTGAAGCCAAGAATCAAGAGAAAGAAGCCATTGAAGTCGTTTCTAGGCGTACGAACCCAAAAACCCTCATTCGACCCATTTTAGCTCAAGTAAGCTTATAATCTTGTTCAATAAGCTCATAATCTATATTAGAACTATCATAAGGTCTAATAGATCCTAGCTAACGAATCCTTTTTCTAAACTTTTGTTACAATAGAACATCTTATTTTAGCTTATTCTAATAAGCTATAACCTACAAAACTCTTTTGGATTTCAAAAATATCTCTATTATGGTTTTTGGACTTGTTTTGCAAATTAATCCCATGCTTGGGGTATATATCGTAACTTTTTGAAATTTATAACTAGAGGGGATGAAAATGTCATTATTCCAAAGTTATAACTATAAGGGGCTGTTTTGCCAAGTTCTAAAGTTAAAGGTTTAAATTATATATACTTTATATATAAAGGACTAAACTTGTAAAAGTTTATAAACCAAGGGTATATATTGCCATTTTTCTATTCTTAAAAATATAACATATAATATTTTTGTATAAATTATAAAAATATATATTAATATTACAAAACTCGATTTCATTAAAACCCGACACATTTATCGTTATTAATCAACGATCGATGCATTATAAAACAATTACGTTATATAATTAACGTAACTTATCATCGACTAGAATATAAGCGAAGAGTGTTGCACAACAAAAGTATGAAATCCGTATCCAGGGTGAAGATGGGCTGGTAAAACATTACACATAAACTCTTAGGTTCTCTTGTTGGGAAAAATATCATCGAATCCCGGAGTCAACAATACTAGTCAACTCACCCGGATCGGGCTCATTCTTAAAGCAGAAACAATCATACTCCGGTGGAGATATGATGTGAGCAAGTTCATCGGCGAACTCCTCATGATAAAAGTCACTCCTATCGGCAGGAAGAAATGGATTGATCGAAAGATCAAAGATGAACGAATCATATTGAGAAAAATCATCATGAGTAGTAGTACTACCACTACTCTTTTCTTTAATATGATCATCATCAGAATAGAAAGCTTCATAATCCGGAAAAGAATAATCAGAACGGGTAGTGGTACTGCCACTACTATTCTCTTCCAAATCAAAGCAGAAAGTTTTAGATTCGGGTAAAGAATTAGCAAAGGTGTTAGTCTCCTCCAAGAAAAGGTTAAGAGATGTAGAGGAAGACTTGGTCATAACATCAGAAGATGGAGCGGGATTATCTTTTAATGCTTCGATGTTAGCAATAAGAAGATTGACATTCAACAATTTTTCACGAAGGATATCGTCTTTGATTGTTAGAAGAATATCGGTATCAATCCCTCCAACTTCCGGGATAACAATCTCTACCACCTCTAAGCTGACGATCTCATCATCGGGAGGTGATGCATCGACATAATCGATGTTCTCATAAGAATCGTCATCACTCGAAGAAGAATCATTGTTGGAATCGATGATAGTCTCAGAATGTTCTTTGAAAGCTTCAAGAGAGGTAGGATTGTTACAAAGAGGCACATCACACACACTGTCGGGAATACCCTCGGGCTCACTTGGGATTGGGACAAGGTTCTCAACACTAGACTTTATTACTTCGTCCGATTCCGTTGCCGGAATAGTGTCAAGATGCTCATCCCCCATACTTAGAGAGTTAACGGGCTCCTTGGTTGGTAAGACGGGTGTGATTGCAATGGTATAGTCATCGTCATCATCATAGCAAATGGGAATCTTCCAATAACGATCTTCAGCCGCTTGCTCTTCCGCAATTCGCTTTTCTTCTTCCTTCTTTTGTATAGCTTGACCAACCAAATCACATAAGGTTGTCATTTGTTCCATAAGCTTATTACTAGAATTGAGAAGCTCATTTTGGGTATTGAGAAACTCATTTTGGGAATTGAAGATTGGATGATTGACGGTATATTGCGGGGGTTGAAATTGGTCAAAACCAAAAGAATTATAATCATAGCAAGAATTTTGCTCATGATAATAGTCTTCATTCATTGGTTGACATTGGAAGGTTTCATGAGGACCCCCGCAATTTTCACAACAAGGATATTGTTGTTGAAAACCATAAATTTTCGGGAAATAAAGTCTTGATTGTAACCTTCCGGATAGATAAAGGAACTTGAGTGTACAAGATGACCATAAACGAGCATCGTTCCAAGGCAAATGCACAAGAGTACCAAAAATGAGCTTGTGAGGTGGTTGGAAACTTAGGAGAACATCACAAAGTTTAGGTTTAGAATCATAAGTGAAATGAATTCTATATCCGTACAAGATGTCGGTTGAACAACTGGCAAAGATTGTGGAACTCGTTGAATGTTTGATTGTTGCATGTTCCGTTTTAGAGATATAGAATTTGCGGTGGAAAATTATAACATAATGAGCTCCTATCCCGCAACTTACAAGTGATCGTTTACAGAAGTTGATCGTCTAACGAATCACCACACTCTAACACATGTGGTTAATTGGGAGAAGTTTGTGAAGAATAACACCGTTCTTGTTTGACAACGAATGCTCTTGATTAACAAATTATATCCATTGGATACTTGGAAGGTCCTTGGAATTCTTGAAAAACTTCCGCCTAGATTCTTTCGTATTATGCAAATTGTCGACAATATAACCATAACCGTCTCTACAATCGAAACAAATTTTGTCAATTTTAAGGGTCTTAGAACAAGTCTGGTAAGGGAACAAGAATCTTGTCTCCAAGACTCCCTTTGACAAACCACAAAAAGTCCAAATCTTTGTGTGCAAATTTCCACAAGACGAACACTCTTAATCGCGAGTAAAGGTGTAGACGATACGACGATCAGAGTGAACCCATAAGTAGGGGGGATGGGAGGAGGAATAATAATATAAATTGAGGTAAGAAAAGAATTAAATGAGAAGAAGAAAAATGAAGATTATTATTTGCTTTTCGAATTTATCCAAGCAAACATATGTTAATAACGGGACAAAAAGATGCGTAATGAGCGAACGAAGAGGCCAATAGAGTCAAGCTAGTGTTTCACCACGTAGCCTCTTTAAAAAGACAAACCACAAGTGAGCGATTGATCGGAAAAGTTCGAAATCAATTAAAGACCATTCACCGATAGCGGTGTTCTTAGAGTCGCTAGGAACAACCCTCCTTATACCCCTATTATAGTTGTTTATCAATGTAAAGTGTAGCCTATTTCACAAGTTGACACTAAGAAAGTTTGTATCTGTTGTTCGGGAACTTATTAATTAATAATCCTTCTGGGGAAATAGCATTATATTATGATGATTTTTATTGATAATTAAGGATAAGTTTTTGTATATTTTTTTTCTTGTTTGTTTTTTATTTTTTGGCATGTCTTAATTAGGAACTAATACTAATAAAAGAAAATGAAAAAATTATTTTGTTTTTTATATTTTATAAAATAAAAGAAAATATTCACAAACGGGAAAATTAACTTCACGAGGGAAGGGTCTTCAAACACTAAACTTCAAACAAACCGTAAATCGTTTCATTTCACACAGCCTCCTCCCAGCCGCAAAAAATTGGTATATTATTTTTTTAAACTATATATATTAAAATAAATAATATATAAAACTAAAAAAACTACAATAATCAATTAAACCGAAGTTAGTATAAAAGTATTCCCGGTCGTTTATTACCCAACGAGGCTGTGCTGGAGAATCGATACAGTCGGAAGATTGGAGTTTTAATGAGAGAAATGAGTTGAGAGTGTAGAAAGCTAAAGTAATCAATAACAAACAAAAAACGATTAAGACAAACCTAAAAATTATTAATTAAGCTGATAAAACTAGAGCACAAAATCACACACTATGTCAAAAACCTAAAATCTTCAAATTAACCTACAACTAAATTTTTTACTTCTAAACTACTCTAGAGAACAAATAACGAAGAATGTTAAAATACTAACTGAAAAAGGAGTCGTTTGACACAAAAAAACGTCAAGTCAAAATCACGACTGAGACCCGTTCGTTAAAAATCGAAGTTGCATAAACTTAACCCTACAAAAGTTTTTCTATTTTTCCTACAAGTATATAACAAAAAAATTTTTCGATAAAAAGAAAATTATTTTTTAATAATTTTTGAATTATTCTATAATTGGAAAAATTTTAACGAAATTAAATTAAAAAAAATACTAAACTATTTTTAAAAATTCTGAAAAAATTACTAAAATTACTTTGCACTACAACTGTCCTACAAAAAATAAGAAACCAAAATTTGAGCGGAAAATAAGCTCGAAATAAGCTGGAACACACTTATACTTTATGGGTCAAAAACACCTTAATATCAAGTGCCAAATGGTCAACATTAAAAGAACCAAGGGCAACAGCGGTAAGGTGTTAAAAAGGGTGTTTGAGGTTTGAGACCCGTTCGGTCTGCTCGACCGCTGGTCACCCTAAATCTCGTCCCTTAGTTTTGACAAACTTCAGAAGAGGCAAGAGGTGTTTAAAGGACTTGATAGCTTATTATTTTCCTAAACAAAACTTTTCATTAAAAGCTAAAAATAACCTGGAAAAAGGGCCTTGTAGTGATGGGGCAAGTTTGCTTATAATGTGAGCTTAAACTTAAATGCTTTTTCTTATGCTTTTTGGACTATTAAGCTAACTTTGAACAAATAATCTATAAAGAGGGTTCTAACCTATACTAAATAAGCACTTGTGGTTAAATCCTACAAACTAAATAAGCTGGAAAAAAGAGCTAAAGAAAATGACATATTTTTGCACTTCTACACTAGGTGCTTTAAGAATCAAAGAGCTGACACTTTTTTACACAAATGATCTAACGACTAATTCAAATAAGCTATACACTAACTAACTAGACCTAATAAGCTAGAAGAGCACAAATATTGCACAACAAAAATAGAGCTGAATGTAGCTTATGAATTCAGCCGACGAACTAAAGTTAGTACTAATCCTATGAAAAAGTTATACTAGACATGCTATTAAGTGGATATAAGCTAGGGAAAATGAAAAATAGAGCAAAGGATCCTAAGGCCTACTCCTATTAAGCAAAAGGGTATAAAAATAGAAACGACTAAAAAACAGATAAATAACTAGAACACCTAAATAAGCTTAGTAAAGCCATACCTGTGTTCAACATTCCAAGCCTCTTTGATCTTAAAAATAAGCATTCTAAAGGGACACTAGGGGCTTAAGGCTTATAGGACTTATACATGGGCTTATTGGCTTTCTAGAAAAGCCATTAACTTAAGCTATGACAAGAAAATAAGCAGCTAAACAAGGCTGTCAAATATAGCTTTTGCACCAGGCACGTTAGGCAGTTTTAAAGACAAAAGCAACTAGTTATTATCTTCAAATAACTTAAAAGCAACATGCATCTTGAAACAGATCTAGCTAAACTCAAGATGAGCTTGCATACCAAAAATTAGGAGCTTGTAAAAAAAATATCCATCTGATAATGAGGAATCAAAATTGACAGTTTTGAATGACCACTTGACACAAAACAAATTTGGACAGATTGTTAACAAAAATGCAAGTTAACCAAAAGACTTTTACTCCTTGTCCTGACCCATATTAAAAATACTCAAAACAGTTATGCAAAAGATTTAAAAAAACGATCCAAAAGCACTAAATGAAACTGTTTGTTACTGTAACATTCAAAGAGTATTTAAGAAAAACTTTAAAATGATTTTTAAAAGTAAAAAACTAGAAAATCTTATGGAAAACATCTTAAAACAACTGGACAAGGTAACCAAATTACCCATGTTTTTTTTACCTCATATGACCCTTTCAAACTAACCAAATACCCCTTGTTAAGGTGATTTTAGCATATTTTCTACTACCAAAATAGAAATTTAAATTGGAAACCTTTATAACCAATTAAGACTAAGGCAAATAAGCACAAATTAAACAGAATTCCAAAAGATTTTATGAACAAATATGCTAGAAACAAAAGTGTCATTTGTAGAGGATTCAAAAAAAGACTATTTTGCATAAAACTTGAATTTTCATCAAACATAAACGTTTACAAGTTTATGGATAAATATATTTAATTATTTGTTAAAATTTTTAAAAAATGTTTTTTTATAAAATGTGGGGGGGGGGGGGAATGGGGAGGTGTATGTGTATTTATTGGTGTTGGGGGGGGGGGGTGGGGGGGGGGGGGGGGGGGGGGTGGGTGAGAGTTTTTGTATAGTTTGTTTTTTTGTTTGATGAGTGTTTTATTTGTATATGTTTTGTGTTTTTTTTGTGAGGGGGGGGGGGGGGGGGAAGTGTGGTTTGGTTAGTTGTTGTTGTTTTTTGTTGTTTGGGTGTTGTTTAAAATTTTTGGTTGTGTTTGTAGTTTTTGTTGGGGTTTTTTAGTGATTTAAATTAAATTTTGGTTGTTTTGGGGTGGTTGGGGGGGGGAGGGGGGGGGTTTTTTAAAATAATTGTGTTGTTTTTATAAGTGTTTTGTTATTTGGTAAATGTTGTTGTGTTTTTGGGTTTTGTTGTAATTTTTTTTTTTTTGTTTATTAATTGGGTTATATTTTTATGTGTTTTTGTGTGGGGGGGGGAGGGTTTTTTGTTTTAGTATGTTGGTTTTTAATAAATTTTTGGATTTTTTTTTTGGTTTGGTGGTGTTATATAGTATTGTTTTTTTTATTTTTTGTTTTTTTTTTGGTGTGTTTTTTTAGTTTTTATTTTGTGTTTTATGTGTAAATTTTTTTGTTTTGTTTGTTTGTGTAGTTATTTTATAATTTTTTTTTTATTTTTTTTTTTAGTTTTTTTATGTTTATTTTTTTTTTTAATTTTTTTTTTTTTATTTTTTTTATAATAAAATTGTTTTATTTTTTTTATGTTTTTTTTTTTAATTTTTAATTATAGTATTTTATTTTTGTTTTTTAATGTTTATTTTAAAATTTTTTAGTTTTAAGTGATTTTATGTATTATTTTTTTTTTTGTTTTTTTGTCTGTAATAATTATTTTTTTTTTATGTTATTGTTTTTTTATGGGTTTTGAAACTATTGTTTGGTTGTTTTTTTTTTGGTGTATTTAATGGGTATTTTGTGTTTTTGTTTTTTTTTTTAAATTGTAGTTTTTGTTTATAAATTTATGATTTTTTTTAATTGGGTTTAAATAAATTTTTTGAGTTTTTTTATTTTTTTTTGTTGTAAAAGTTTTTTTATGTTTTTTTATTTAAGTTTTTTAAAATTGTTTTTGTTTTTGATGGGGGTTTTTTGTTATGGATGTTATGGATTTTTTTTTTAGGTAAATTAGTATTTTTTATTTTTTGGAAGGGGGTAAAAAATTGTGGTATTTTTTTGGTTTTTGTTGTGTTTTTTTTTTGTTTTTTTGTTTTTTTAAGTTTTTTTTTTAATATTATTTATTTTTGTTTAAAAAATTTTTTTTGTTTTTTAAGTTATATTTTTTTTTTTTATTTTTTTAAATGTTATTTTTATTATTTTAATTTTTTAGTTTGTTTTTTTTTTTTTTTTTTTTTTTAAGTGTTTTTTTTTTTGTTTTTTTTTTTATTAATTATTTATTATGTTGTTTTTAAATTGTTAATGTGATTTTTTATTTTTTTTGGGGGTTAAAAAAAAAAGTTGATTGTGGTATTTTAGAAGTTTTTTTTTTTTTTAATTTTTTTTGTGTTTGTTTTTGTTTGTGTTTAAAGGAGGTTTTTTTGTTTTAATATTTAAGATGTAGGAGGGTTTAAAGGTTTTTTATCTGGTGTAGTTATTGTTTTTTTTTTTTTTGTTTGTGTTTAATTTTTGTTTTTTTTTGAGTTTTTTTTTTTTATTTAGTAGTGTTTTTTGTTAGTTTTAGTTTGGTATTGAATGGGTTAATTTTTTTTTTTTTTGTAGTTTTTTTTATTAAATTTTTATAATAGGTGTTAAAAATAATTAGTTATTATTTTAAATTTTTTTTTTTGTTAAAAATTTGTTTTTTAATTTTTTTTATTATGTTTTGTGGTGTTTTTTCTTTTTTTTTGTTAAAAGAAGTATTTTTTTATTAAAAAAAATATTTTAAAAATTAGAAAGTTTTTTGAAGTTTTTTTTTTTTATTTTTTAATTTTTTTGTTTTTTTGTTTTTTTATTGTAATGTTAGTTTATTTAATTTATTTGTAAAAATCCGGGTAATGAGGGAGGTTGGTTGTTTTATGATTTTGTAATTTAGTTGTTTTTTTAAAATTGTATTTTGTAATTTTTGTTTGGAGGGGAGGGGTTTTTTTTTTATATTGATTATGTGTGTTTTTTTTTTTTTTTCAAGTTTATTATTTTTTTTTAAAATAAAGTTTTTTATTGTTAGTTTTTTTTGTTTTTTTTTGTTTTTTCTTTTTTGGGGTGAGTTTTTTGTTTTTTTATTTAGTAAAAATTGTAGTTTAAAATTGAGTTTGATTTCTTGGGTTTAAAAATCGATTGTTTTTTATGTAAGTTTTTTATTTATTTTGTTTCATTTTTTTTTTATTTTTATTTTAAATTTAATATGGTATTATTTTTTATTTGGAAATGGTTTTTTTGTTAAATAATTAAATTTTTTAGTTTTTTTTTTATTTGTAGTAATTTATTTTTTTTGTTGTGTTAATGTAATTTTTTTGTTTATTTTAATTTCTTTTATTTTTTAAAAAAAAATTTTTGATAGTTGAGTTTTTGTGTTTTTAAAATTAGGGTAGAAATTTTTTTTGTTTTTCAATTTTTTGTTTTTTTATTTTTTTTTTAAAATTTTTTTTATTTTTGTGTTCTGTTGTGTTTGTTTAAATAAAAATAATTGTTAGTTTTTTTTGTTTTATTTTTTTTTTGTAAGTTTTGTAGTTTATTTTATTTTGTAATTTTTTGTGTTTAAATTAAATTTTTTTTATTTTTTAAAGTTTTTTTATATTGGATTTTTTAAGGCGTGTTTTTTTTTTTTTTTTTTTTAGATAGATGTTTTTTAAGAGTTTTTTTTATTTTAGTTGTATTTTTAATGGTGTAGTTTTTTAATTTTATAAGTAATTCAATTAATTTAGTTTTTTTTTTATTTTTTTTTATATATATTTATTCTATTTATTTAATTTGTTTGTTTATAATTTATTAAAACTTTAGTTTTTATTATTTAATTGTTATTTGTGTAATTTTTTGATTACTTTTTTATATTTTTTAATATTTTTAATTTTTATTTTTTTTTTTTTTTTTTAAAAATAATTTTTTTTTGTAAATGAGTTATTTTAAATTATATTTTATTTAATAATTTAATTTTTTTTTTTTTTATTTGTTTATTTATATTTTATTATTTTTTTAGTTGGATGTTTTTTTTGGTTTATTTAATTTATTATTTTTAAAATATTTTGTTATAATTGTTTATTTTTTTTTTTTTTTAATTTTTTTAATTGTTTTTTTGTTTTATTTATTTTATTTTTTTTTTTTTTTTTTTTGAAGTTTTCTTTTTTAAAGTTTAATTATTATATTTAAAAATTTTATTTTTTTTGTTATTTTTATAATTAAAAATTTTTTAATTTTTTTTTATTATTTTTTTATTTTTTGTAATTGTAAAAAAATTTTAATAGTTTTATAGTTGTTGTTTAAATTTATTTTTTTATTTTTAATTTTATGATTTTATTTTGGTTTTTTTTTAAGTAAATACTAAATTTTTATTTTTTTTTTTTTTATTTAGTTTTTTTTTTTTTTATTTTTTTTTAAAAAATAATATTTTTGAAAATAATTTTTATTGTTTTTTATTATTTTTGTTTTTTATTTATAAAATTATTTTTTGTTTTATGTTTTTTTATATTTTTTTTTTATTTTAGTATTTTTCATTTTTTTTTTATTTTTTTAAATTAATTATTTATTTTTTTAAATTTTTTTAGTTTGTATCTTAATTTATGTACAATTTTTATTTATTATTTTTGTTAATATACGTAAATTTATTTTTTATTATATAAGTAAAGAGATATTTGTTATAATATTAGGTTGATTAGAAACAGGAGAAGAAGTAATATGATAGATATATTAAAAATAATATAAAAAAAAAAAATTTTTTTTTTGTTTTAAGAGTATATTTTATAAAGAAGTTAATTATATAGTTTTTATAAAAATTTTTATTTATAAATAAATATTATAAAAATAATTTTAATTCATTTTTATTAAAATAAGAGATAGGGTTATAATTGATAATAGACAGTTATTGAATTATCTTTTAGGTTGTAATTGTTTATTTTAAAATTTTATTATATAATGTAGACGGGTAAAACCAAACAAAAAAAAGTTATAGTTAAAATATTTAATAAATAGCTTATTTAATAATAAAAATAAAAGATCAAAGAATTCATAAACCCCCCCAAAACAGCATTACCAAAAACCCCCAAAAAAAGAATAATCAAAGATAAAAAACCTCCGAAAAAAAAGAACAATAAACCCACGCAGAGAAAATAATAAAAAAAAAAGAAAAATAATAAGACCATAATATATAAACAGACTAAAAATACAACAAAAAAATCGAAAAAAATAAAAAAAAAAAAACAAAAAAAATATATATAATAACAAAAATAAAACGCAATTTAAAAAATTAAAACAAAGAACACCCCTAACAAATAACCCCCTTAACCTCCCGCAAAAAGCATGCCAACACAAACCCCCCCCCCCTTAAAAACAAAAAAATTAACCAGAAAAACAAAGACCAAACCATGTATGGAGTATAGGTAGGAGGAGGAGTTGGATGAGCTTAAAAATAAAATAAATAGTGTTAATTTTAAATTTGATTTGTTATAAAATTAAATAGAAGTAACCCATACCCCCGCGAATCACACAACAAAATAATAAGCAAGACATTAAACCCAAGACAAAAAAGTAAAAGAACTTACCAAATTATAATAAATATCGATAAACAGAAAAAAAACAAAAATAAAATTAAAAAAAAAAAAAGATAAATATAGACAAGAATATTAATAAAAAAATCAAATGTAAAAGACTAACGATAAAAAATAACCCAAAACATATATAAAACCCTCAAAACCAAATAAAACAACAAAAACGAAAAAAATAAACACAAAATACAACAAAATGAACCAAACAACAAAACTAAATTACTAAAAAAAAATCAAGACTATTGTACCTAAAAAAAAAACAAAAGACATCATTAAAAAAAAAAACTAAAAAACCAGAAGAAAAAAAAATTCACAAAAACCAAAAAAAATAAAAAAAAAAATAATTGGTGGAGAATAATAGTAGTAGAGCAAGAGTTTATAAAAATATTAAAAACGGAGGAAGAGTTGTGTGGAGAAATGAGTTCTAATATTACAAAACCGAATCCTAGAAAGTTACAAACGACCCCACCAAAATTATATAAAAATAAGATGTATATAATGTAAAAAATATTCAATAAGAACATAAAAAACCACAAAAATAATAATAGAAATTAATATTAAAATAAAAAATATAAACCCATAGCACAATAATAAAAAGAATAACATTAAAATATTTATTAACGAAAAAACAAAATAAATTAAAAAATAAACATATTGATGAATCATTTGTGGTAAGGGGTAATAACCAAAATGCGAACAGAAGATAACGAATAAATAAAGAAAAAATAAACAGATATAAAATAAACAATGATATAACAAAATAAAATTTTTAATAGTTACTGTGTGATTTTTTTATTTAAACCAATAAATTAATTGATAATGATATATAAAATTTTAATAATAACATTAACAAATATTTAATTTTTGATTTTTATTTTATATAAATTAAATAACAAATTTTGATATATAATAATTAATAAAAATTTAATTATACGAGATTTTAATTATTTTTTACTGTTAAAAATTTTTTTTTTAAAAAATTTTGTGTTTTTTTATAACAACAGTTAAAAATAATTTTTTTAAAAAAAAAATTTTTTTTAATTTATTATAAAATTTGATTTAATTATAAGAGATAATTTATAATATAAATGATTTAATATTAATTAATTAATTTTTTTTAATTTAATTATAATTTATGTCAGTTATTTAAAAATATTATATCATAATTTTTTATATTATTTATATCAGATAAATAATTATTAATATTTATTTTATATTTAAAATCTTATTTTTTAATTGTTTAGATTCGGGATGTTTATTTTAATATTAATTAATATATATATAATCAAAAGTAAAAAATATAATATTTTAAAATTAAATTTTTTATATATTTAATAAATTATTTATTGATTAATATATTTAGTACGTAAAGAGTAGGGTTATGTAGCAAAAGAAGTTATTATTAAAATATAAATCATTTTAATTATGAGAGTGAATTTAAATTAATTAATTTATAATTAAGGAAAATATATCATATTGTTATTTAATTATTAATTTTTATAATATTAATTCATTATTTTAATTTAATGTAAAAAAGAATAAAATTTTATTTATTGAATATTTTATTTTTTTATATATATAATTAATTTAAAAGATTATAAAAATAAATTGTGTAAAGTACCAAAGAACAAAATTTTTTTAAAGTTTTGGTGGAAAATAAATTTTATAAAAATTACGAACTTTGTAAGGTAAATTTACATTTAAATAATAATAAAATATTAACTACAATATAAAAAAATATAAAATTATAGTAAATTATAATAATGTACTTTTCAGAATATAGTATGTTTTTTTAATAACAGAATAAAAAAGTAACAAATAATTTTTTAAAAAAAAAATACAAATGAAAGACTAAATAACAATAATAAATATTTAAATGAATATATAATATATGAAATAATATATTTTATATTATTTTAAATTTTCTAGAGAAAAATAAATTTATAAAATATTCGTTAAAGTAAGTTTATTATTATTAGATAATTAAAGATTTCGATTTTTTCGATTTTAAGATTTAAGATGTACTTTATTAATAAAGATAGTAGGTTTTAATTTAATCAATTTGGTCCTGATAAAAGATAAATAAATAAACCAAATATAAAAAAATTATAATTTTATGGTTTGTTTATGTCAAATTAAAATAGGAATTTAATTATTACCCCAAAATAAATCTAAATAAATAGAGTTAGAACGCACTTAGATACCAATTTTTGCTATTAATATAAATAAAAAAAGGGTGGGGATGAGGACCCAACCAAAAAATTACCCCAATTAAAAGAAAATATTAAGAGGGAAAATTGTTTACCACCATTTTTTATATAAATAACAAATATATAATCACAGAATAAAAAAAAAAATAAAAATTTTAAAAAAAATATATAATAAAAAAATATAATTATACTAAATGAGAAATGAGATGATGAGAGAGGATAGAAAAATAATAAAAATTAAAAAAAAAACACTTAACAATATTTAAAAATATAATAATATAAACTAATAACTAAAAAAAATAATATAAAAATATACCATAAGAAATAAGTATAAATATATTAAATTAACGATAAAATAGTTATAATATAATATAAAAAAATTAATGAACTTATTATAAAACAAAAATATATAAAATTTTAAAAAATACGAAAATTAATAATTATTGGGTTAAAAATTTAAATTATCAATAAAATAAAAATTTTTTGGATAAAGATTTTTGTAGAAAACTACTAAAGATGTTAAATTTAACTAAGAGATAATATAACCAAAATAAAACCATACCAATAAAAATTAAAAACACAAATCTTAATAAAACTTACTATAAAAAACCACAACAAACAAAAAAAGCAAAGGTAAATAAAAACCCAATATACACCTGCTATAATTATACGAATATATTAGAAAAGAGACACGCAACCAAACCCAATAAAAAAAAATGAAATAAAAATTAGTGAAATAACAATATAAGAAATAACCCATATTTTAAAGACTAAATTATTTTTTTATTAAAATAATAAAATAAATTAGTAAAGGACCCGAGATAAGAATTATATTTTAGATACAAAAATGAGTTTAGTAGATCCAATAAAAAAAACTATAAATGAGATAAGAAAACAAATAAACTAAAATATTATTTTTATATTAAAATTACGATTATAAAGAAAATGAAAGATATATTAATAATAAACAAAAATAAATGAGTATATTAAAAAAGACCTATATCCAAAAGAAATTATCAGTTTTATCGTATATACCAAATAATACGAATACCGAATAATTAGTTGTACCCAAGCAAGAAAAAAAAAAATTAAATTTATTAAATTAAAATTTTCAGTTAATCTTTTCTTAATAATATAATTAGAATACCCATTACCTTTCCATCCAGAACAAGCTTAACATAAGAACATAAAAACATTAAATTAAAAATTATACTACTTCCTCACCACTACAATCATCACAGTCTCAACTTTCTTCTACTTAAATAGATTATCCATTATCAACATTATTACGCTTCATGGTTGGTGAATTGAAAAAATAAACATATCCCTGCCCTTGATAATTCCGTGCCCCAATCCAAACTAATCAGCCTTGATTCGTTAAGTCATCTATCTCAACCGAAATGAGAACAATTATAAAGGTTTTGCTTTTAATAGATTTCGGCATTAATGTAACAATGGTAAAAATGGGCTATCCGCTCGTT
This sequence comes from Tanacetum coccineum, assembly GCA_026074375.1. NCBI lineage: Eukaryota > Viridiplantae > Streptophyta > Magnoliopsida > Asterales > Asteraceae > Tanacetum > Tanacetum coccineum. Next base: position 29,729 of record BQNB010027219.1, on the reverse strand, counting down.
TGGTCCTTTTAACTTTGTTTTGTTCCTTTAGTGTGAATATCCTTACCTTGCACAGTATAAACACAAAAACCCATATTATGGCAATTTTATTTGCGTAACAAATGTCTTTATGTCGATTTTACAAGGATAAAGGTATGTGTAAAATAAACCATACCAAAAACACAAACACTGAATTAGCATACAAGTATTACAAAACTGCTCGAGCGAGATAATAGGCAATAAGTCAATCAAAGTCCCAAAGAGCCGAAAACCGCACAATTTAGATATTTTATTAGTATACCGATAGCTACATTAGCATATCCTTAACGAGAAACCCATATTGTGAGTAATATATGTGTTGAACAATAGAGTTCAACGTGATAAAGATTCCCTGATGTTACGGTGCACAAAATAGGATTAGGATGGTTAGTTTTATTTAGAAACCCAACTTTTAGTGGGAGTCTTTAATCTTAGAGCACTTGATGATTCAGTCTTACTTGCTTTGAAAGACTCAACTTTCTTAGCTTAAAGAGCTTCTCTTTTCCTAAACCACATTAAATGAGTCATTAAGACAATGTGTAATGAACATTGCTACCACATTTTTCACAGTTCTTTGTGACATTTGAGGTTTCTAGTTAATACCTCTTCTTGAGAAATAATCTGTTATGACAATGAGTATCATGATACATAGCTTCCACATATTTTCACATATGGGATAGAATACATAATCATCAGATTTATGATCATTATATCAACAATGTATGTAGGAAGGAAAAGGTATTACTGACCTTGTAGGTCTAGATCTTAAGGAAGATTCACCTTGACCAGTATGATACTGATTTATATTTATGAAAGACATAAAATCAGCATGATCACATGTTCTATTATTTGTTCTCTTGCACTTTTTACAAAAAAAGACTTCATAACAATTCTTATAAATGGTTTTTTATCCCACACAGTACATATCATTTTGAATTTATTTTGTATTTGTTTTGAAGTGCATTGGAGAACTTGTTGAGAATTCTGTTTCTGAAGTAGGATGTTTTATCTTGCTAATTTGTAATTTTAGTTCATTAAGTTCTTTCATTACAATAGCCAAGGGAGGATCATCTTCCATTTTTACATTTTTTAACTTACCAGCAGGAGCTGAGTTAGTTTTAGAAGCTGATGAACCTTTGTTGCCTCTAGTAGGAGCTGAGTAAGGTTCATTATTGTGACACCTTTTAAAGTTTCATCACTTAAATTGATTTTGGCATCAAAATTGATATTGATATCTTTGTTCCAGAAGTAGTTCGCACCAGTCAGCTTCTCTAGTGGAGGAAAGGGGGTGCTTTAAAGAACTAAAATTTTTATCCGCTAAATCATCATCAGTTACTGAATATTCATATACAACAATCTTAGTCGATTCAGTTGTGAAATCATTGTGACTCATTGAAGGTAACCTCCCCAATATCATATTTCAGGATATTGGAAATCATAACACAATGAAGATAGATGGAATAGCTGAAATCAGAGAGAGAAAGTAAAGAAGAGAAAAAGCTTTCTAGTAGAGGAAAGTAAACATATAATAAGGAAAATGACATAGACCACCCTCTTCTATGGCATGGAAGAGGCTTATATAGTAGCATACAAAATCGGCCAAAGGGCCTTGGTAGTGGGCTTACACGTTGGTCTTCATACCCGGTCCATTACCAAATGTTATACATTAAACGATTAACTACGAGCTACAATAAACGGTAAAATACACGGGTGGCCAAGTCTTTTTATAATATCTAACAATCTCCCCTAAAGGGAGGTTACCCTAGAAAATACTAACTTAAGCTCATCAATCTTCTGATTGATCGTGTGTTCAGCTTGAAGTTTTATGATTTCTTCATTTGATATCTTGCACTTTGAAGGACGGTGATCTTTGTCATGAGTCTTGTGAATGTTACTTATATGTGATCTTGAGCTTCTTGAATCATCAGCCAATATAAACACCTAATCATCGACTAGTGGTCTTTCGTCGTCTAAAATCTTGTGTCTGACCGTGCCGACATGCTCATAACCTTTCTAGAACTTAAAACTTGAATAATTTGTTTCTTGAAGTTCTTTAAACTTTCATACTTGACCACTTCAAGAGTGGACCGTGTGATATCAGAGTTGCGGAACTTAGAAACATAGGCTTGATCTTTTCATGATTACTTTTGAAATGTTGTTAGTCAAGTATGAGCATATGCGTAATGAACTTGTCTCTGCCAGAACAGATGACACCCATCATTCCATCTTATATGAAACAATAATAAAACAGTTAGCAGAACAAAGAGAAAAATTTGTTGATCAGTCGACGTGTTATCTTAGTGAAAGTGTTTATGTAACACATCGTAGATTTTAAGCTTTTATCAAGTGTCATAACTGTCAATTCATATACTGGAATATGTTTGATTCTTGTAAGAATTCGCACCAATTGTTTGTTACCAGTTACACAAAGTTTGATCATTTAGTGATCTTGTAGTCTGAATTTTGGTCTCAATAGCAATAAATTGTGTGTTTTAGTCTAGTAGAGAGAAAGATTAAGAAAGTAGAGAATAGAAAGAGGAGAAGGAGATTAGAGAAAAATAGAATGAGATTAGAAGACAACTTAGAAGACCCACCTCATAAATGAGAGTGTGGAGATATTTAACCCAATTACAATTAAGAGCAAGAGATCTTGTTTCTTAGCATTTCGCTATTTGTCGCAGCTCTCAGTGACTTTATTTAAGTCACAATCCGTATCATGCTAACCTATTACACAATATTCATTTCTCTATTTATTACAATACATTTATCTCAATAAGATCGTTACTTTTATCATTCCTAACAATCTCCCCAAGGAACGATCATTTAGACCTCTCCTTGTTGCATTAATGACACATCTTCTTATTCGTGAACAATCTCCCCCTAAAGGATGATCATTGAGATTATCTCTAAGAGACTTTGATCTTTGTAACTTTAATGCTTGTTTGTATTGATCTTGTGTGTAATAATGGTCTTTTCCAACATGCTCTAGAGATCTAGATCTTGATCTTTCCATTTTCCTTTGACTTTAGCCTTTAGAGATCCCTGGGAGGGGGGGGTGAGTAACAAAAAAAAAAGTTAAAAAAAGACAAACACACACACACAAAAAAACCCCCACCCCAAACACCACATGGTCATATAAGCATTCTTTACCCAGTGAATCCATCTTGATTTGTCTTTTAAGCATCTACAACATACTCATACTTTCTTGACAACTTACAATTTTCCTCATGTAGAAATTTAATATTGATCACAACTTGATATTTGAGAAGTTCATTGATTTATCAGAGTTGCGGAAGTGTATCTTTAAACTTTGAGTATGAGATATGAAGGAATGAATATGACGATGTTCTTACTTCTAAAAGGTAGAGATGTTGTTGATGTTCTTCCCCCCAATTGCTTCCCCCCAAATAAACAACCATTCGTATACACATACTTCACATAAAATAACTCATGAGAAGAAAAAACTATAACTTCAAGTAATTAAGTCCCTAAGATGATTGTATTACAACCAAAGTCCAATTAAATCCCTGAATGTTACAACATATCCTTCCCCTTAGTTGTTGCACTATGTTGTATACACCAAAGTCAATCAAGTCCCAAATGTACATATTTCTTTCCCCCTAATTGTTTGAGCTTAATCGAAATATTCATCAAGAACACTTCTCTTCCCCTTATATATTTAATGAAACCATCAAAATAATCATAACTTGTTACCACCGAATATCATAGTGAAGTCATGTGTGGAGTGCGGTCTAAGCATGAGAGTCAACTACTAACTTCAATTCCAACATACACCCACATCAATATTGTAACATCAATAACCTTGGTAATCCTACACTTCGACTTAATGAATCAAGGAAATAATTGTTTGTGTTTTTTCGGAAAACAATTCTGAAAAAAGAACAATGATGAACTACTAGATCACTAATTACTAGTTATCGCTAATTAAATCATAAACAATCAATTTCAAATTAGTGACCTATGATGCAGCGTTGCCGTTGATGTTAGCACTGGTAGATTTCCATTCAATCATGTGAAATACTTAATTTAAGTATCACACTTGAATGTTCCGGCAATGTCATTAAGACATGCAATATCACATAGACATATAAGCGACTCTTGTACTTTTTTTATACATAGATGTTTAATAAAATGTACATTGTGTCCTATGTGAGATTTTGACTTGAGCTCATGTTGGCATCTAGACATCAATAATGCGTTGTGTTTTTGTGATCGAGCTAGAGCAAACTGCCATACCTTTTTATATCAACAATCTCGGAGTGAGATTCAATATATATGAATTTAATCTCGTGAAAATGAACAAGATTCATTTAAGAGAAGCTTGATGGCTGGAGGGTTGTGCATTGCATCACTGGTCCATGATGTTTCTTTCTTCAATACCAAATATCATCTTTGTATATTCGATAGATTATGATATTGACCAGTTTCTCCTAAAATTGTTTGAGCCTTCTTTGTTTCACCCTTATATCCATACATTTCTATTTCATTCTTCAACCCCTTTATGTTAAACCAACGCGCCTTAGTATCAACAAGTTGCAAATCATCAAATCTTCTTCCCATTTTTGTCATCATCAAATCGGAGACTAAAGTATGCAACTTCAATCTTCACAACCATGAACCAATATTACACTTCTAATCCAAGCTTTTATCTCTATAAATTACCCACCATTAAGCACAATAAGAAAAATGAACTTGAGTAGTAGACACTCACACTAGCAGTAGTAATAATGACTAGTAGTAGCAAAAACCTTCACCTAGATGTACCATGTAAATAGTTAAACATTTTAACATTAAGCTTCCCCTGAAACCTATATGTTAACCATTTCTTGAATCTTCAATTCTGTAGGCTCTATGTAATAATTACTAATGAAGAAAATTGAGTATAATGAACTTGATGCTCAAGTAGAACAACCTAAACTTGTGTCTTATATCTTGTTTATCTACGCGACGCCGAACTCATACCAAGACCAAAATATAAGTAGATCACAATCTCTTGACAAAATCCTCATCTATGAGACACATATCTAAAGTGATAGCAAATGTGAGCATTAAGCACCATAAGAAAAATCACACACATTTGCTAGATTCGTCAAGTCTTCATCACAACATTATAAGCACGAACAAGTTACCTCCTCCTAAAAGGTATGATAAAACACAAACCCAAATAATTCCACTTCAAATTCAAATAGGTCATAAACAACCTTCTTCGTAACCAATTCGAACAAATAATCCAAAATATGAGCCTTTGAAACTTTTAGGAACATTTAAACCAAAAACCTTGCAGAACAAAAACTTCGACACATCTTTTTCTCATAAAGTCGACACCAACAAAAACCTTGAACAATCCTAGATATCGAGAGCCACGAGGCTCTGATACCACTTGTGGAGATCATTTAAGCCCATCTAGGATATATTTTACAAATATCATTGATACGAATTAGCACAGCGGAATATAAATTAAGAACAATGATATTAAAAAAGGTTTTACTAAACATTCCAAGCCCTAATATTATTTGATCAAGATAATACGGTTACCTAGCTGTAACAGGGATCAACGATCCTTGAGGCCAATACATAGACGTCTATATCTATTAACTAACTATCTAACTGACTACTAAATAAACGTGTACACATAGTCGACACTCATGAAACACGACACTTTTCTGGATCCTAAAACAAAATGCCTAACCTCCTTTTATAGCTCATAAGGAGTAAGGCATTACATGGAAACCTATTTAAAAGATATCAATGAGTTTAACCAAATCTAATCTCTTCATACATTATCTCTTTTTGACAAAATCTTGGTCAAGACTTTACATGGAAACTATTTAAAAGATATTAATGAGTTTGACCAAATCTTTATCTCTTCATCTTTATCTCTTTTTGACCAAATCTTTATTTTCTCCTACATCTTGTAGAATCCCACAATGACGACTTTGGTCCTTTTGTTTCCATCTTGTTTCATTCGTGTTTTGTCTTATCAACTCAAATATAATTCCCAACAGAAGATTTCTCTTCTTTTAAAGATAAAGCGCACTGAAGCCTACACTTTCCTTTTATTTGAAGAACAGGTTGTAATCTGACATTTGATTACAAACCATTGACATCGAATTTAGACAACAACCTTTGGAACCCATTTAAGCACGGTGCTAACGGGTTTGCCAAGTTTTGAAAACCACTTTAAAGTTGTGTCAATTCGATGTAAAGATGTTGAGTTCCAACGAGAGCTTGAAACTGGTGTTTCATTTGAAAACAACTCTCGTGGAATCAACGGAGATTTAAAATTCCTTTTGATTTTCCATTAATTTTTGAAACTCGGTGTTTCATGTGGAGTTTTAAATCTTGTTAACGAAGAAGATTTCCATTTGTTATTGTCATTTGATGAAACATTCCAAAAATTTGTTTTTTCATCGTTTGAAAATCTTCCTTTCATGTTGATGGTCGAAGCAAAGTTATTCTTGTTTTGCATTGAAAGCATTTCTGATTTGAAAAATATTTGAAAGATTTTAAAGGACGAAGATATTGCATGACTTTGACTGGTCACACACTTGTTTTACCGGTGTAAAACAAGAGTGTGGAGTTACAAAAACTTGATTCTTTCCTTTTAAAGTACTTGTCTTAAAACTCTTTTGAGAAGTAGATGCTTCAAAAGTTTGAGATTCCTTAATTGGCCTCCACACTTGTTTTACCGGTGTAAAACAAGAGTGTGATGTTTCAAAAGATTGATTCTTTGCATTTGATGCTCTTGTCTTAAAACCCTTTTGAGGAAAAAATATTTCAAAACTTTGAGATTTCTTAGAAAACTTCCTATCTTTTTGTAAAGAATAGGTTGTAAACTGAGAAACCCTTCTTAAAAACGGTTTTGAGGATTCACCCGTGTGAACCTTTTCCGAAACACTTTATTTTGGTTTTGAAGATTTTGAAACATTGATGTTCCATTTTTTCTGATTAAGAGAATCAAACTTCACTTTTAAAGCATTATACGAAGTTCTCAACTTATGATATTCTTTTTGACAAGCATGAATATCTTGTGATGCTAATTTTGATTCCAAAGATGCAATTTTTTCCAAAAACTGATCTTTTTCATTTTTAGGAAAAGACTGTGCAGTGACTAGTTTTGACAAATCCTTTTGCACAACAATTTTGGGAATGAACTATGATTTTGAAATTTGAGAGTTTATCAAATGTTTATCAGAAGGTGGTTTTCCCAAAATTAAAGATTTATCAAACTTAGTTTCCACAGACTTTCCTTTCAGATATTCCAATTGATTTCTCAAATGATTAATTTCTTTCAAAATTTGATCTTTTCGGCTTTAGAATCATCGACCTTACGAGCCAATTATCGTTCAAGAACAACTTTTGTTTTTTCAAGTTTTTCAAAATACGCCTCAAATTTGGTTGTTCTGTTCGACAATTCAAGATTGACATCATCAAAATCTTTTGACTTTTGAGCAATGATTTTTTCAAGATGAATAACCTTTGATTCAAAACCACAATTTTCATTATCAAAAGCATTTAATTTTCCCAATGTTGCCCTTTTTTCTTCATCAGCGAAAACATTCTCAAGATTATCGATTTTTATCAACAAATCATAATTTTCTTTTATTTGTTTTGCTAAAGACTTTTCCAGCTCATCAATCTTTATTTGAAAAACACATGTTTCGTTTTCAAAAAGATTATGTTTCTCCCCTGATTCCTTGTTAAGTTCACAAATATCCAATTGCTTATTTTTGAAAAATTCAATCGTTCTGAAAATGTTATTAAACTTAGTTTCAGCAAATTCAAACAATTGAGACTTCAGATTTTCTGCCTCGTTTTGTGTTACATTTAAAGTTTTTGTTTGAACCCGCGACTTTTTGATTGAATCAAACAAGCTTTGGTAAGTCAACTTCAAGTGTTCATTCTCCTTAATTAATGACGCCACTCAATATTCCAACTCAATGTTTGTAGTTCAAGCTCATCAAAATCGACCTTAACTTTGACTTCATCAAATTCATTAGTCTCAACTCTTGACCGTTGAACTGACTCAAACAAATCTTTATAAGTCTGTTCCAAATGAGCATTCTCGATTTGTAATGATGCCATAAAATTCTCATTTTCTTCTTGCAATGTTTTCAAAGAAGTATTTTCTCGAGACTTGTGCTGAAGTGCGATTTCAAAAGCAATAATCTTTGCCTCAAATTTTGACAAATCTTTTTCCAATTCAACAATTCTTTTTGACAATTCCTGTGTGACTTCAAATGCATCATTACAAACCGTATCATCTGTTTTACTCTCATTTGAAACATCTTTTGACGCTTTTGAAATTCTTTTAGTTTCATTATGTAAAACCTTATTCCTTATTTCCACACAAGTGGTTATGACAAGATTCTTGATATCTTCAGCTAAGGATGCTTCCAAGAGTTGATCTTTTAAAAACTCATTTTGTTTGAAAGTTTCATCAAGATCATTTTCCACTAAAACAAAAACTTCTTTCATTTCTTTTACATCTCTGTTAAATCAATTCTGAAAGACTTGAAAATAGACATGCCATTCTCGAAGAATTAATTTCGCTTCTACGCAAACACGATTAACGAATTCTTCTTAGACTATAGAAAATGCTGTTCTTCGTTTACAATTCTTTTCTATAACTCAAACAATTTGGAAGTACATTTCCATTTCATTCAAATCCACAAGCATTGGATTTGCATTAGGTGCATGGATGGCCAAGCATGGTTTGATCTCAGAAGAAACTTTTTTAGAAATATAAAAGATGATGAAAATATGTTTGTTCAGCAGAAAGTTCTTTTTCCTGAACACAATCGACATAAATTTTGTTTCAATTTTTTTGTAATCGATTGGTTTTATCTTAACTCCTGAAGATTTTTTATCTATTTGAAACTCGTTCATTTTAATTTACTCTTTTCAGCATCCATCAGAGTATCCCAGAATCAAACACATGCATTTTCATCTTCCACACAAAGTTCATAAGCATAATTCAACTTAGGAAATTTGGCATAAGCTTTTGAAAGAACATATGGACCCCTTTTGTTTTTGTTTTTTTTATTTTTGTTTTTTTTTTTTTTTTTATTTTTTTTTTGTTTTTATTTTTTTTTTTTTTTTTTTTTTTTTTTATTTTTTCTTTTTTTTTTTTTTTTTTTTTTTTTTTTTGTTGTTATATCCTAAACCCGACTTCCGTAAGTATCCTAGAAAGCTTTTTTGTTCTTATAACAACCAAAGTGTTTCCATTGATTTGCCCAATTTTTACAAACAACGTTTTCAGATATTTGTTCTTAGCATGTAACTGAATATTCATTAAGAATATTTTCCTCTTTGTCACGCTGTGTTTGATTGAAAATTATTTGTATCTTTTGATATTCCTCTTTTTGTCTTTTATAGTCAATAACAGCTAAGTCCAATTTATCACGTTGTTGTTTTAGATCTCGAATGATATCTTGATCACGAATAAATTGAGACTGAGCTTGTTGATTAAAATGTTTTGCTTGTCTATCAGCCTCAAGAAATTCGTTGAGATAATTGTTACCCCCTTTGATGTTTTCCAAAATCCGAACCCTTTCCTTATACAACTCAAGCTGACTAGTCAAAGACGTGTTTTGTTTTTGGATTTTTTGAGCAAATAATTGTTGGTTCTCATTTGATTCCATTTTCTTGATTTAGCACAACGAACCCAATAAATTTTCAACACAAACCCAAAAATTCAATCACAAATGTCATAGTTTTCTCAAAAGAATCAATCGAAAAAGAATCAAGATTACGATAAAACCGTAATTGATCAATTTCATTGTTATAAACTTTTACGCCCAAAAGATAATTTCATGAAAGCCACAACTTTCTAATAACAGAAAAATGATATGACACGAATTTAGCACAAACTTTTTCCACAAAAATCTTCACAACAACACTGAATTTTAACAATTATAGAGTAACACTTAAAATTATTAAGTGTAGCAACCACACATACCACAAAGCGTCAATACGATGTATTCCAAAATTAAAATTTTGTTTGAAATTTTATCTAGCCCAATGATACAAACCAATGTGAATATGGCAGACTCTAAAAGAAATACATGATACCACTTGACCTAATTTTGATTCCCACACGAGTGATCCTAAACAAAATAGAACTCCGACAACAAAATCACCCAAGCACGCATACTAAATAACATACCAATCTATACTCACTTCTAACGCCTAACATAAAAAATCAAACGCCCCCTATCTTATTAACACATACAAATCTCTCACACGCCACTCTTATGAAATCACTAGATACACAATCTCCTCTCATATATCGTAACGCGCATAACAAAAAACCTTAATAGATTATTTTTAAGTTATACTATGTCACACAGGTGAGTTCTAAGATTGTGAATTAGTCGTCGAGTGTATTCATTTTCAAATTGAAACCAAAGATAAAGACTGAGACCACCAATTGTTTTTGTTTTGTTTCCTTTTTGTTCGAAAAGTAAACAAATGACTGAAAACTACAAAAACAATTGATCAATTGAAGAGATAAGAAATATCACTATTAATCTAAAGATTGGTGCTCAAAGTGAACAAATCTGAGATCAATATTATTTTCGTTTCAAGTTCTTGTATCTATCAACAAAACAAAGAAAAAATGACAGCACTTTTGATTTTGTTCTTTTCTTGTGGGTTTCGAAAATTAAAAGAAGTGACAAACTTCAAAAAGATCTATGAAGATATGGTTATTTTCGTGTGTAATTGATTGAAATCTTTTAGGGTATATAAATAATAATATATAAATACTACTTATTATATTACCCAAACCAAACCAAGTAACCCGTGATTAGGTTCGAAGAAAGAAAATCAATAAAATCCGAGTAGTATGATATTCCTGGGTCGTTATCCCCAACGAGGAATGCAATGGAAAGTCGATAGTCGGTTTGACATTAGATGCTTGAATGGAACAAAGATTTTAATTGGTTTTCTAAGTCTACGGGAAAATTAATGCAATATAGACTAAAAAACACAAATTTAAACTAAAAACGCAAACGGGAATCCTAAAAACGTGACTTAAAACCCTAATTTATCAAAATTAAACCCTAAAATGATCTTTTTAACTTTTATAAGTCCTAATTGACTAAAATGAAAGAACTAAGAAAACAAAACCAAAAACAAAAGCGATTTAAGCTTAAAAACACGAAAAACGTGAACGGGGTCTCGTTCTTTAAAAATTCAAAATCTACAATTTTAACCCTACGAAAGCAAATCTAATTTTCCTAAGTCCTAAATGATAAAAGAAAATTTTCTAAAAAAGAAGTAGATTTTTTAGACTATTAATAATTTATTAAGAATTAAAGATGAAGATTAATATGTAATTAAATGATTAAAAATATTAAACTAATTATAAAAATTCTGAAAAAATGAGCAAAAGTAGCTTGAACAAAGCTGGATCTAAGAAAAATAAGCTGGGTGAAACAGCTTATCTAAATAAGCTGTGAAAAAGCTAAAACGGGCTTATAAGTAAATGGGCCAAAAAGGTAATAAAAGAATAAAGTGTGCAACTTCTAACAGAAAAGACCCAAGGGCAGAGTGGTGAGTGTGTGTAGTGTTAAAACGTTTGGTGAGTGGGTAGAGGTCCTGAGTTCGAGCCCTGCTCACTTGGGACTTCCCTCAACTCCCAAATGTTTTTTATTTGCCATTTTTTTACAACTTTTTAGTTAAGCTAAAATAAGCAACTTTTCCAAAAGCATTTTTTATATAAGCCACAAATAAGCATATAAATAAGCACTTAAAGTTGGCAGAAGCTTTTTTACACTAAGACATAAAAGGCTTAAACATGTTTAGCCTTTTTAGACTAAATAAGCAACAAGGAAACTAATGAGCTAAAAACTAATAATAAGCTAACCCTATTAAGCACTAAGGAACTAAAATAAGATAAGAAAATAAGCCAAAACTAAGCCTAAATGATAGATGCACTAAAAGACTTTTAAACTAAAACATTCTAAGCTAAAAGTGCAAATAAACTCAAATAAGCTCTAAGACAAGATAAATAAGCTAAAATAGATTAAGACTAACCTAATAAGCAATACTAATCACTACTTAAGCAAATACAATAAGCAAATGAGCACAGATAAGGCAAATAAGCACGTACGCCAAAAACAGTCACCCAAACAGCCTTATAGGGGCCCTTTTAGCTTAATTTAAAACCCTAAACAGAAACCTTTTTATTAAAGTGCTTTTTTAAAACACCCCCATTTTATTACAAAAAGCAGCGGAGCTAATCAGGGTTGTTTACATACCATGGGTACAACAATCATAATCCCATAGAAAATTGACCCAAAAGAGACTTGTTCAAAAGATAACGATATTCATTCATTTCAAATCCCAGGAGTTTTTTACAAAGGCAGGTCCCAAAATCAAGAACATAAAATGTACAGATAACAAGTTTAGCCATCTTCGATTCCATGCCACTCCATGGCCATAAGTTTGCTCATTTTACCTGAGATAAACATGCATAAAAGGGTCACACAAAGGTTGAGTGAAATCATTAGGTTATTAATAAATAAAAAGGTTTTTGAAAATTATATTGTTATACACCCATAAGAGGTCAATAACTGCCAATGATATAATTTATTATAGAAAACAGTATTATTGCCCTAAGCTTATGAATTCACAATATTTAAACTCAATAGAACCGGAACCTTTACCAGGAGATATATTAGGAGTCACTACCCTAAGGGATACTTCGATCTACTAATCAAATAATAAATTGGAAAGAATATTAACCGAAAAGGTAAAGGGAAGAAAACTAACCCAAAGAGAAATGGGAAGATAATTAACCCAAAGAAGATATTGGGGAGATACTACCCAAGAGATATTGGGAGATATTTACCAAAGATATATTAGGGGAAACTACCCAAAAGAAATATAATAGTTATTATACCCGAAGAATACTTTCAATGTATTTAGGCAATAATATATCAGGGAGCTAATAAAATTTAGAGAACACTTGCATTTCAAGGTTTACAGTAGATATCATAGGTTTTAAAACATGTGAGATTATGAAACCTCTTTAAGTCCTTGAAAAAAGTAATCCACATTGTTATAATAATAAACTAGTAATATAAAAGAGTTGTAACAACATGTTATCCCCACGCGTTTTTAAGTAAAAACATTCAAAAGTTGAAATGCGAGGCCTATGAACTCAACCTGATATGTAAGATGGTAATAATTTCCCAAATTGATAGCTGACGACCTTATCACAATCTTAAACAGGGAAGGTTTTGATAAAGCAAATGATAGAAAACACCACGTCACGCAACCTTAGTAAATATGTTGAAGTCAAGGAAAGATTGTAACTTAGAACTTTGGTTCAGAGAGTCAAATATTGTTATGAGTTTGATTGGAAAGTTTGGAATTAATTGTAACCCACTGTTCCGGCGCATCATAATTCCAAAAAGTAAATCAGTTAAACTTTTTGAGGAGCTAGGGCACTTTACATGTAAAACCAAACAACTCAGCTGAACTTATACCAAATGAAACCTCTTATTATGAAGCCCTCCCTAGTATTGTGATACATATAAAATCCAGTTTTACGCGTTATTTTAATCAAATTATAATGGAAAATTTTAAGCACGAAGAAGCCGTTAATTTAAACTATGTCTTGTAAGGTTTTAAAACAGATTTTAATACATATACAAAAATGTTTACATTTTTAGACCCTTGATTTGAAAAGTGGCAGAAATTTACCCTTGGAGTAATGTACATTTACGACGTTGGTCCTCAACCATTAAAAGATATATCAGTAAACCTTGCACATTGAAAAAGTGACTATAATAGACCCTTATAGTTTAATAACTTTGATAAAATGACATATTTCAGCCCTTTTAGTTTATAAGTTTCAGAAAAGGTAAACGATATATACCCTTGCATGGTAATATTACAAAACATATCCAAATTGCCATGCCAAGCCTTCTTTTAACATTTCAATAGACATTTATAAGTTTATAAACTAAAATAATTTCAGGATTTATAATACAACGCAAGTTTAAAATAATGATCTTGTTAAGCTAGGAACGCAAAACGGACAAATAAGGTTTCAAAACGTTAAATAACGCGCGGGTTTTTAAGTTCAAATTCCTCCATTAATCCAATAAATTGTTTATTTTACATTAGTTAAGCAAGCTAGGATAGAATATAACATATTTATTAATCATTATAACAAAAATAGTTTAAAAGAAAAACAAAAGAAAATTAGGGTATTCGGTTTACGGATTTTGTTGGAATCAAAATGGAAATGAAGCATGAATGAGTAATGAAACTTATAACAAGAGTAATAAAAGATCAAAGAACATTAAAAATGTGAGTAGTAGCAGAAGTAAACATTCAAAAACCTGGGTTAGAGTCTTCAAGTGGAGCAAAATGTGGAAATGGGTCGTTTCAGGTTAGTATTACCACTCCGTACGCCTTGTAATCTATTGTTGTTCCCGGCTTCAAATCTTCCAAAGCTACGCTGCTTTGATCTTCTTATATGATTCCCAAGGATACATATGGAGCAGAGAATGTTTGCCTCAATTTGGGTTATAGAAAAGAAGAAGTGGGGGAAGAGTTAAATGATGTATATGTGCTCCTATTTAATAGTGTTAGCATCACTAGATGGCCAAGAAACTTTGATAACCCAGGTAATTGAACACATTGGTGTAAGTGATAGGCTAGGGGATGAGTAAGAAGGCCTATAATTCAAGGAGGAGGTAGGTTCAAGATTGTTTTTAGGTGTGTTTTGTTTGTTTATACATGGGCTGTTTTTGGACAGCCAACATCAGTCTCGTAAAATGGTTGCCCAATTTACAAAACCTAATTCGTTTGAAGCTCAAACCACACGAGCAAAGATAGATATTTTGAGTCCTCTAAACTTTTTAGTTTTTACATATTTTGGAGGTTACTATAGAAAAATTATCGATAATAGCCAATTACTAACACATGTAGCATAATCTTGCGTACCTTTGCCAATTCGCTGCAAACTAATTCATCCGACGTCGAATCGGTTTGAAACCACCGCAAAAAGAAAACAAAAGACATAGGGTATACAACCTAGTTTTTTTTTCACTTACTATCCAGATTCCTATTGATATTACCAAGATCCTAATGTTTTATAGACGATCCGAATCTGAACAAGAACCCCCCAACTGTTTTTAGGTTTAAGGATTAAAAAACCTAGATTAGGTTTTCTGTTTTAATTCTTGAATATTTGTTTGTTGAAATGGAATGAAATGATGAAAGTAATAGGATTGTTTAATGTGTTGTAATTTAAGTTTATTACAACATAATTGAGTGTTTGGTTTGGGTTTTATGATTGATAGAAAAAAACAAGAACCGGTCCCCCATAGTGTAAGTAATTTAAGCTCGGTTAGGGTTTTTCTGATTTTGAGTTTGGGTTTAGAGTGTAAAAAATTGTGTATGCAAGCTTATGAATAGAATAATTAGGTTTTACACATTTGTACAATGAGTGGTAGTTACTTGGAACACAAGTGGTGATGAAGAAACTAGAATGAAAACGGAGGTAAAACGTCTTATTTTAGAGAACATGCATATTGTGCTTTTAGGACTAGTACTTTGACGTTGGAGGGAGTTAATATTTTCAAAGAGATGTGTATATTACTTATAGCATATGCTTTAGTAGTTTGTGCATTCACTATTAGATGTTTTTAATATTATCATGAATTTTGGGTTTAGAGGCATACGGTAACGTGAAAAAGCCCGGTTTTTGAAATAACTGCAAATGAAACATTAATAGAAAAAATTGAACCATTGTAATAAGCATTTAAGAATATTGACTTGGAACAATGTTATGCAATTGCTTGAACATATATGAATCCATGATGGCCTAAAGATAGTTTTGCGTAAGCTCGTCTACTTTAGTTATGTAAGATTACATGACATACCTGAGAATTATAGACAATACAACTAATGAATAATGCAAAAAATTTCCCCGTACAATGTGATAAATAGGAAAAAAAAAAATAAGTTTGTAATTTGATGAAAATTCTTGGGTTGTTATATAGTCCACCCTCCCACCCCATACAGAAATCTCGACCCGAGATTTAGTTGAAAGTTAGTAGTTGATCTTAATTAGGAATAGAATGTAGGGTACTAGGCAAGAATTTGAATATCTATTCTGTTAGGCTATCAAGGTCCACAAGTCTTTGTCAAAATTTTCAACCTATTTTGATTGAAATCATTTAGACCCATTGTTATATATTTTTGAGTGGTTGTCCTTATTTATTATGTTGCAGAATATAACAGAAAAAATTTTAGAAACGGAGATCAAGAATGATGATGTCAAAGAATGATTAATGATTTTGTAAAGAGTTGCTAAACACGTGATATACAGATTTGGAATGAATAAATATTGAAGGGTAAAAATGAAAATGTTAAGGGATTGTTTGTACAAACGGAATGAAAAGAAACTTGTTTTTTTTGTTACGTATGTTATATACTTATAACCCTTACTTATTTAATAATTTGTCCACTTTACAAAAGAAGCGTATCAACTCCTTGTAACTGAGAATATAAAATTCAATATTCGGAAGATTTATAATTTCCTTATTCAAATGAAGAAAGTGCCCTAATTCAATTCAAAATAAGATGAATCATAAATCGTCCTACCTAAGCCTAAAAACACGATATGGTAATGCTTAGAAAAAGAAATTACTGATATTATTAATTGTACTGACGTCCCAAAATAATCAAGATGATAAATTTATGTTGCAAAGGTATAGGAGAGTAATAAGAAGTATTAACAAAATAGAATCGTTGGAATTGGACAAATAAATGTCCGAATTTTTTTTGATATCACCAGATAACAAGATTAACGTGATCATCAACTTTTATTATTTTCATGGATAACTTTAACATAGTCTTACATCACCGAAACGCAAATATTAATGTTAGTTAGCTACGTGCTAGGGTAGGATTCCTAGATAAAATAAATTGAATGACAATGATTGTGCGTGGAGGTTTTAGGGTTTTATGAAGTGGGTTTCAGATGAACCTTCCATATGTAACAGTGGCGAACCTAAGTTATCCTCAAGAGTATGTTTTTTTTCAGCAGTTATCTAATGTTCTCTGCAGTTTCTGGTCCCCAGATACCCACCTTTGTTGCAAGATAGACACTTTACATGCAAACA
Source organism: Tanacetum coccineum (assembly GCA_026074375.1). Lineage (NCBI taxonomy): Eukaryota > Viridiplantae > Streptophyta > Magnoliopsida > Asterales > Asteraceae > Tanacetum > Tanacetum coccineum. The sequence goes on along the minus strand of BQNB010027219.1, from coordinate 12,537 downwards.
CTGTGTGATTTAGTGTGCATCTTTGTACATAAAGGAAGGATTTTTCCATGAGTATTTTTTGGGAAGGATAATTCCCTTAACAGGTTTTTGTCCTTCTATTTTGCTGTGATGGTTAATCATTGTGCGGTTGTATATTGTGTATTGTTTATCTGGGTAGTTTTATTTTTGTTGATGTGATTGTTGGAGGGTTTATTGTTGTTTGCGATCATTGGGGTAGTTTGTCTTTGTCACGATTAATGAGAAATATGTTTTGTTTGGTGTTGGTGTTCCATCAATCTACAAACTTTTCATATGTGATATGGTTTTCTTGCACAGAATTACGCTTTATTATTTGGGGTCCAATTTTAGTCTGTGAGCTATGATGGTGGCTTCTTCCCCGAGTCCTGAGGTTTTTGAAGCCAGTAACGTTTCCTTCATGCTTTGCAGCAGTCCCCCCTGATGAAAGCTCCATAATTCTCGGTTTTTTGGTACCACATTCGGGGCAATAAAAACGGCTTAATTCCCTGAATCTTCTAAATTATAATTCTGAGATCACTTCCAATTACAGACAAATCCATAAACTCCATCTTCCGATTTGCTTGATCTCAGTTCGAGTACAATACTCGTTTTCGTCAGAACCTTATTTAACTCAGTCCAGGTGATTAATACTTGTTCGTCGGAAGCCTTTTTAACTCAGTTCAGGTGATTTGATTAGCTTTCTCTATTCCCATAGGCTGGGCATGTGCATTCCACGAGGATAAGGCATCATCAGTTAAAGTACCAGTAGCAAATGTTACTTTGTCTTCCTTGGCACACTTGCTATGAGAAAATACTGACTTGGTACGTTCAAACCAGCGGATGAGGTCAACAGCTCCTTCTGTACCATTGAAGTAGGATGGTTGACAGTTTATGAATTCTTTGTAGTTTCCTCTTTTTGCTATAGGAATTTCTCTGGGTTCAGTGTTCCTATTGGAATTGTCAGAATTTGCCATGGCAGCAGCTTGTGCTTTTAGAGCTGAGGAGATGCTATCATTAATTAGTTGTCGGATGGCATCCAAAGTTATGACTGGTGTTTCAGATGTTGACGTCCTTTTGGGAGGCATTCTATCAACAAAAGATGATACATAGTAAGAATGATATCCTAAGTTATAAAAGAGAATGTGATACTTAAAATGCTTAAAGGAAAATGCTTATTTTTGAATTTTTAAGCACTTAAAGGTAAAGACGGAAATAATGATAAAAATGGTAGAAATGGTGATGAAAGAGAGATAAGTTGGAAACAATAAGGTATGAAACGGGATTGCCTTTATAAATAACTTGCCTTTTCACTGTACATAGTCAAGATTTGACAAGCGTTTTTATTTATACCACACATCCCGTGGCTAAGATAAAGTTATAAATAGCTTGATGATTTTGATCCAGTAGATGACATCCTAAAGATCCTCCTGATCCGTTTGGTGACGAGCTTGGATTTTCTCAATGATTCGTTCAAGATCGGAAATTCTGTAGTGAGCAAAGGCAATCTTACCCTTTTGCCCTAACTGCTTCTTTTGAAGTTTGATAATCTAAGTACGGATTTTCTTGAGTTCGGTCTTTAGTTCGTTATCATTTATACGTCCTTCTTCCATTCTCTCAATGCGGTGAAGATAGAGTTCATCTAAATAATTCAAGATGTCTTCGACGTGTTTCTCATGATGTTTCAGATACATCTTATCTGAACATTTTCCTATTTCAAATACCTGAGGAGGGATAGAAGTAGAAACTGAGAAGGATGGTGATACCAAATTACAAGTTTGATTCCGAGATGAATTAGATAACGTAGTTGAGGAAGAAGATAGAGAATGGATTCGCTTCTTAGGTAGTAATAATTCTTCAGGAACAAAGAAATATCAAGGATCAAATAGTAGTGATGGTGGTAATACCGGAGATGGAGTCAAAATAGCTGGTGGAGTAATAGGATCTGATGATGAAATAGGTAATTCCTTGGCATAAAATGCTTGTACGTTCTTCAAATAAGGATTATTGTAGAGAGATGAGAATACTGGTTGGATCATATTATCTTTAGAGTTTTCTGAAGAGTTAAAAGAACTGCTTCCTGATGAAGCTGGGAAATAATCCGGTGAAACCAAAGTATAGTTAAGAATATTCATAGAGGAAAAAGCATCCTCAATATCAGAAGTAGAGCGGTTAGGAGAAGACATCATTCTGTTAACAACCCCGTTGTAAATAACATAAGTTATTTATGTAATAGTATAATAGATATGTATCTTTACGTACTTGTTCTGGAATGTAGTGGCACGGAGGACTTTGATGGCTGAAAAATGAAATGTGGTTATAGTTAAGGTTTTGACCTTGTTCTCTATAACCATGGCGCTGATACCAATCTGTAACACCCCCATTTTTACAATATAGCAGCGGAAGCTAATCTGGGGTATTACTTCATGGATACAACAATCATAATCATAGAAAACAACTTTAAAAGAGACGTTGTTGGAAAAATTTAGTTATCATTCATTATAATCAGAGTTTTTACAAAATGCAGGTCCCAAAATCTAAAACATTTACATACAATTGTGAATGATAACAAGTTTTAGCCATCTTCGAGTCCATGCTACTCCATGCGTATATTGCACTATAACTAAGATAAAACATGCATAAAACGTCAACACAAAGGTTGAATGAAATTCATAGGTTTGATTATTTGAATAGTTAAAATTAAGAGTCATAGTGTAACTAATGTGTATGAACAACAATTATTATAGTTTAGATAAATGGTATTGTTATTATACACCTGTTATTAGTAATAATTGCAACGAATACAATTATCATAGTAACAGTGTATTACTGCGTTATTGTCTTGTTTGGTCTGATTGGTCATGTTCCTTGTCTGGTCTAAGCTCATGGCACACAAACTGACTAGTGTATATATATACCCAAGTGATTGTGATATATATATAGATAATGGCCCTCGGTGTAGGTAATTGCCATATACCTATGAAATTCAAATATAGTGTGTTTGGTTACCTATCCGGCTAACACAAACAGGATTCGTCAATCCCGATAGATCTATCCACAATATTCGCGTTCACCCAAAAGTGATTAATGGTCCATGATAATGAGGGACTTTTGGCATAAAGTAACTTAGACAGTGATGTAAAGTGTATCAAGATAGCATATAACTTGTAAAATACACTTGTATCACTGTATTAAGCATGTTTATAGTCTTTGAAAAGTAATACATTGTTTTAAGATTAAATGAGGAGTAAAAGAATTTGTAACAAGCATGTATCCCCCTCGCGGGTTTATAAAACATGTAAAAATTATAGTAAAGGCGGGAGGGTTAGAACTTAACCTGATATGTAGATGTAATTAATATCCAATATGAAAGCTTGAGAACCTATTTCACAATCTTAACGGGGATAGGTTGATATAGCAAAATGTAAAATAAATAGCCACATCACGCAACTGAGTATATATGGTCAAGTCTTAAGAAGTTTATATTCTAGAACTTTTGTTTTAAGAGTTATGAGTGTGATTAAAGAGTTTGAATTATGTATCACCGTTCGGGCCATTATAATTCAGAAGTCATTGAGTAAAGTTTGAGGAGCTAGGGCACTTTAAATCGTAAACCCAACAACTCAGTCAGAACGTAATACCAAGATGAAACTCTTTAATATGAAGCTCCCTAGTATTGTGATATGATATAATCGGTTTTAAGCGTTTTAATCAATATCTAGAAATGTTAAGCATGAGAAGCGTTAATTAAAGTTATGTCTTGTAAGGTTTTAAACATGATTTTATACTTTTTCAAAATGTTACATTTTAGACCCTTGATTTTGAAAAGTGGCAAAATATACCCTTGGGTTTGCACTTTTACGAGTTTGGTCCTTCAAGTTTAAATGATATACCAAGTAAACCTTGTACTTTGTAAAGTGACATAATAGACCCCTAGAGTTATAACTTTGATAAAAGGACATATTCAGCCCCTTTAGTTATAAGTTTCAGAATGTTATGATATAGACCCCTTGCATGGATTATAATTATAAAACATGTCCAAATTGCCATGCAAGCTTATTTTAACATTTAAAAAGATATTTATAAGTTATAATAAACTAAAAAATGAAGTTTTAACATAACGCAAGTTTAAAATAACGATTCGTTAGACTAGGAAGCAAAACGGGTTAAATTAGGGTTTCAAAACATAAACGTGCGGGTTTTAAGTTCAAATTCGTTCAATAATCAATAAAGTGGTTATTTTAACATTAGTTAAGCATTCTAGGATAGATTATAACAATATTTAATCATTATAACATTTAGTTTTAAGAAAAACGCGAAATTAGGGTTTTGGGTGTACGGTTTTGGATCAAAATGGAAAATGAGCATGAATTGAGTTATGAAACTTTAACAAGAGTATATTTAGGATCATATGAACATTATAAGGGTGTAGTAGCAGAAGTAGAACATTCAAAACCTGGGTTTGAGCTTATAGCTTGAAAATGGGTCAAAATCGGGACTTTTAGCTTCGTACGCCTAGAATAACGACTCCCGGGCTTCGTTTCTTGGTTTCTTTTGCTTCCTTTCTGTACTTGAGCCTTCTTAAGATCACTTAGGATCTATTAGAGCAAAGGATTGCTTCTATGTAAGGGTTATAGAGGAGGAAGTGGGGGATGAAGAAAAATGAAGCATGTATGGTCCTATTTATACTAGTTTGAGATCAAGGAGGTTAAGGAAGCCTTAGGATCTGATATGGGACATGTGTACAAGCTAGGTAGGGATGTGTAGAAGCTAGTGTATGAGTTGTAGAAGCTAGGAAGTAGCTTTGTGGTGTTGGATGGTCCTTGTGATGCCGCGGCTTAATAAAGAAGAAAAGAGGTGATGTGGCTCATTTTTATACCAAGAAATGGATTAGATATTTAGGGGAGGTGCTTGTAAGCTGCTTAGGGATGAAGTAGCATGGTCATCAAGGTGCTTGTTTGCAATATAGAACTTTAGAATGGGTTAAAATGAAAGAAACTTGGTTTCGGGTTCATTAGGGCTTAATTAGGGTTTTCAAGCTTGGCGGGTACATTAGGGATTATTTAGGGTTTTCAAGCTTGGATTTCGTGTGTACTTGAAGGATAATGATAGATATATGTTCACAAGAATTGTATTAAGGATTAATAACAAGAATTGATAGGTGGTTCGGGTTTAAAATGGGCGAAAACGAGTAAACGGGTCCGAAGTTCCAATTAGGGCACAATTAGGGTTTCTTGGATTCAATTTGCATATAGTTGAAGTAAGATGATGAAATGATGATTGTATATGATTGATAATGTTGTAAATTAAGTTATTACAACTTATTTGAGTATTGGTTTAGGTTTACAATGGATAAAAATGAAGAAACGGGTCATGGTTTAGTATTTTGCTCGGGTTAGGGTTTCTGACTTTTGTATTAGGGTTTTAAGAGTAAAAATGTGTATGAAAGTTTATGAATAGAATAATTAGGGTTTACACATTGTATATTGAGTGTATTAGCTTGTACAAAAGTGGTGGTGAAGAAATTGAAGGTAAAACGGAGGTAAAACGGCTATTTTGGATATCGTGCATTAATGACTTGTATATTGTGCTTTGAAAGCTTGTACTTGACTTGTAGGGAGTTTATATTTCAATTGAAATGTTATATTACTTGTATATATGCTTTAGTAGCTTGTACATTCACTTTAGATATTAACCCTTCATGGAATTAGGGTTTAGAGGTATACGATAACGGTTTAAAGCCCGTTTTGATATAACGTTACGAATGATACATTATAGGAATAATGTACTTTGTAAAAAGAATATGATGATATTGACTTGACATATTATGATGTTTGCTTGACATATATGAAGATAGAATTACCATAGATAGGTTGCGTGAGCTCGTCTACTTTAGTTATGTAAGTTACATGACATACTGAGATATTGACAATGCAAGTAATGTAATAAAGCGAAAAATTTCCCCGTAGATTTGTGATCATAGTAAAATAGATTGATTATGCATTTGATGAAAATTCTGGGTTGTTATATCGATTCAAGTTTTAAAAAACAATTTATTTTAAAAATCTTGTTTGACATGGCTCTTGATACCAATTGTGGAAAACTAGAAGGGGGTTGAATAGTTTACCGCTTTTTAATTTAATGTTTGTTTATAAAAACTTAGATTCGACTTTTTGTGAATTCAATACTTGCACAATATGAATAATATAAATAAGTAAGAACAAATAAAGAAATAAGAGATAAGAGTTAGAAAGATCAAACCACAACACAAGGATTTATAGTGGTTCGGTTACGAAGCACCTCTTCGCCCTACTCCACTCCTCGAGCACCTAACTCGAGAGTTTTCTTCACTATGTCAACAAACTCCCTTATGGCGGAGAAAACCGTACACAACTTTCGCTTATATCAATTTCCGACACTAAGCTAGATGTCGAGTTCTAATCTTAGCTAGAACCAATCTATCACGACTTCACAACTTCTTCACTACTTTTACGACTTCACAACACAACTTCACAACTACACAACTTCTTCACGCCTTAGTATTCTTCACCACACTACTTCACTACTTCACTTCTACTTTCACACCTAACTATCACAACTTGGATGAATCACTAAGATTCAACTATACTTACAACAATCACCAAGATCTATCTTGTAACACCCCCAAAATGGGTCGCAACGGAATAAGGGTCAGAGGGTGTTACTTCATAGATCAATAGCACGAGATATGAGAACGACCTCTATATGAGTCGTTAAAAATTGATACATTGGATTTAATAAACTTGTTTGTTGCAAAAGCCCGAAGCTTAAATTGTTCATCCATGAAATTGTAAAGATTTTAAGACATAACAGTTATTCCCAAAATGCAATGCACCTAAATCTTTAATGTAATGACTCCAAAATGATGACCACCAATGTATCCTTGTTTCTTGTGCCTTATTGACCTGAGAAAAACATGCTTTAAAATGTCAACATAAAGTTGGTGAATTCACAGGTTTAATAAATGTATAAAGTAGGACCGCAAGATTTCTAAAATTGTGATAAGTAACAAATACAATATCATAAAAGTAATTACGAAGTGCGCTAAGCTCATGACACTGAAGCTCGACATCTATGTATGCAATTTAATGCAAATAATGGGCCCGTGTAGATGTTTAAACCCGCAACATCCAAATTGTTCCGACATGTATACATTCATGTTTCGGACCTCCAAAACTAGTGAGAGCTACTCACCCGAACGGGGATGTCAATCCCAAATGGACCTATTCATAACATTCGCGCTTGCTAACTAGCAATTGACAGTTCATGATAGTGGGCAATAGTAGGTTTAGTACCCTAAACCCTAAAACCAAGCTAGTTTCTAAACCATGACTTGTTTCTTCGTTTTTATCCATTGTAAACCTAAACCAATACTTAAATAAGTTATAATAACATAAATTACAACATTCTCAATCACTTTCCATCATCATTTCACCATATTAACAACAATGTACAAGAAACAAAGCTAGAAAACCCTAATTGTGCCCTAATTGTAACTTTGGCCTGTTTACTCATTTTCTACCCATTTTAACCCAAACCAACTATCAAATTTTGATTATAATCCTTAATATAAGTCTTAGGATCAGTAACCTATCATTCCTAATCAAGTATATAAGAAATCCAAGCTTAAAAACCCTAAATGAGCCCTAGTGAACCCGAAATACAAAACCGTTACAAAATGACCCTTTTTAACCAATTTTCTTGCAACTAAGCACCTCAATGACAAGCATCTTACCTCTCTAGCTGCTTACAATCACCTCTCATTAAAATATCTTCATCCTTTATTGTATAAAATTCATCAAATGCATCCTTGTTTCTCTATTCTAGCCGCGGCATGCAAAAAAGAAAACAACACATCAAAGCTAGTTTTCTAGCTTATACACCACATCTACTAGCTTCTCCTCATCACCCTCTAGCCCATACATGTGTCAAGATCAGATCCTAAGGCTTCCTTAACCTCCTCACCTTCAAATGACTATAAATAGAACCCTAAACATTTCATTTTTCTTCATCCCCCACTTCCTCCTCTATAACCCTTACATAGAAGCAATCCTTTGCTCTAATAGATCCTAAGTGGTCTTAAGAAGGCTCAAGTACAGAAAGGAAGCAAATTAAACCAAGAAACGAAGCCCGGGAGTCGTTATTCTAGGCGTACGAAGCTAAAAGTCCTGATTCCGACCCGTTTTGAGCAAGACCAGGTTCTCTAAGCTTATATTCTGTATTCATACCTTTATAATGTTCATATTATCATGCTAAAATCATAATATAAAGCTTTGAACTCAAAAACCTATGTGTTATACCTTTTTGATCCAAAACCGTACACCCGAAACCCTAATTTCATGTTTTTCTAGTTTGCAACCCTTAATAATCTTACCAATTCTATAGCTTCCCGCTCTAAGCTATCTCAATGCGCACTGCTATCTGAAACCTAAATCGCTGGGTTCTAAGCCTAACAAAGGTATGAAAGTAGTGGAAACAAAACTATAGTCGGCACCAGAGTCAAATAAGGTAGTGGCAAAATGATTGTTCAAAGTAAACGTACCTGTCACAATTTTCGGATCCTGGTGAGCTTCCTCTGCTCCCAACATGAATGCCCTACCATAGTGGTCCTTGGTCTTCCACGACCCTGATGCTGACCCCCCGTATTAGCAGCAACAGGTTTGGACGCATTTCTTCCAGTCCTTGAGCTCTATTCAATCTCTTATCACACTCATAACATGCTCTAACAGTTAGGTTTCTAGCATTAACTGGATTTACATTCCTCGGCACACTTCTACTATCCTTTGCCAAATGACCCGGAAGGTTACAGTTGAAGCATGTGCAATAAGGCCCTCCGGGTGCATGGTAGGAGTTATAGATGGTACACTTAGGCTAAGTACCTGTATTCTCTCTTCCTACAGGGTTTACAGTAGTAGCAAAAGCATTCCCAGTCCTAGTCCTCTTATTATCATCCCCACCATTCATATCCTTGCTAGGTTCCCCCATGTTTCCTCTTTTCTCAACCTTCTTAATTGATCCATTTCTCACAGCCTCATCAGTCAGTGCACCAAAAATCTGCACAGCCTTCTGTATAGTCTTTGTCTCCATTGCTACTCCATCCACGGATTTGATGGAGGAAAAGGGGGGGGCCCATTTTTTTTAAAAAAAACCCCATTATCCCTTTCAATCATCATATTCTTTGGAGTTACCATATAACAGTGAACACTAACTAGCAACTATGAAACCTATCAGTAGTTAAAATTTTTTTTTTTTTAAAAAACGCGCAAGGCCATACATATACCTCTCAATCTTCCTACTTTCAAGAGTTACTAAGTGAGGAACTAACCTCGCCAACTCATGAAATCTATTAGTATATGTAGCATGGCCAGCCCTGACCATGGCATGATTCCACAACACAGTTTCCAACTTTTGCATTTCATAACTAGGACAAAACTCTTTTATCATCATAAACTTAAAGTCATTTCATGACATACTAACAACAACTTCCTGGCTTAGCGTGCAGATTTGAGAGTTCCACCACGTTAAAGCCTTACCCACAAATGAACCAGCAGTGTATTTCACTTTTTGGTTAACACTACAACCACTCATTTCTTACATATTTTCCATCTTCTTAATCCACCTAGTAAGAACTACAACACCTTCCTTACCATCATATTCCTTAGGGCTACAAGCTAAGAACTCCTTATATGAACAACCTACTCGGTTGCCATTCACTAACACATTCCCAACATTCTCTTAAACATTCTCATTAACCAGATTACCATTTTGATTTCTAACATTCCTTTGGTTACTAACCTGAGCCAACATGGCGGGTAAGAGGTTTCGCAATTGCTGGGCAATGATCGTTGGAAAGTCGGGTGCACCCCTATTGGCTCCCCTTACATTCCCATTAGTTCCCTCTACACCCCCATTAGCCCCTATACCTTTGTCATTTCCTTGACCATTCAATTCATCAACATGCTCATCATTACCTTCCCTAGGTCTTCTACCCCTCCTACCTCTACTAACCCGTACACTCGTTCCCCCTCCTAATGATTCAGCAGCAGGCTGACCAGCACTTCGGGTCCTCATCCTTAGAGGCATTATCTATACGAGGGAGAACATGGGCAATGTCAGGTAGGCAGGAAGACTCTTATATATATATAATATCTTACTATATATACATATATACACATAATACCACCTTACGGTGTCAACATTGATTTGTGTGAACGACATTACTAAGTATGAGTGAGTTGTGATACGCTTATAACTACGTTGGCCACCGTACTTATATTCGCATCCTTTCCCATTGAACTTAATATTAAGCTCACACATTTCAATGACTGACATAACTAAAGCACCAAACCGCGAACACGCGAAAGAAAGCAAAAGCGGAACACCGCGCACATAGATCCTATACGCAACTAAACAATGGATCTTAGGTTATAGTCTAGGTCAATCCACCTAGTTCTCTATAACCTTGGCTCTGATTACCAATCTGTCACACCCCGACAATGGCGGAAACTCGGGAGTGCAACATAATGATCAATCATAACACAAGATATAAAATAGAGAAAACTACAATGGATAAAATTCAAGTGTTACGAAGACCATCAACCTCGAACAACCTCGAGTGATGTCTCAAATCACAAACAAATCCATAAACTCTTACAATAACCAATGGCTCACAGAGGGGTCCATAATCCAAACATAAACCAAACGTCCAGATACTAAAAACCAAACAAAATAAACAAGCAAGACTTTTTATGAAAATCCACTCGGGATACTTCTAAGTTTGCTATCACAATCACCAACCTATTCCTCTTTCACTTCACCTAAAAATGATACTCGAAAACGTCAACAATAATGTTGGCGAGCTCGTAGGTTTGACCATAGACCCAAAAGCTGTGCCAATATTTCAACAGTGGATAATAGTGCTATATGACAGTGAATTTATATGCAAACAACCATAGCATCACCGTTAATCAATAACCATATGTCACTTACGCACCTAAAGGGCCTACCAGCTGGAGCACTAGATTAGGGCAGGACCACACACAACTAGGGTAGGCGTACCCATCCGCTCTAATAATCTCACAAATACTGAGTAGGCGTACCCATCCGATCCAAACAATCATCCAACACATAATATTCACATAGCAGTCATAAGCACATATCTTGTCCCAAAAACAAAACCACATTTCGCACAGTTCAATTCAAAACATTTTAAAACAAATTTGAGTATCATTTTCCCCTAACGGAAAAGACAGTAAAAATGGGCTACGAGAACTCACCTCAAGCAAGTCTTTAGCAACCAAATCTCAATCACACAAGCAAATGCAACGACACCCGCACACGACCTAGTCCAGTTAATGTCCCAATTTAATCATCCATTTCTAAAACAATATTCACATTTGATGCATAGAGTTTAGACGCATTGTACAATTACTCATAACAATTTAGTGGTGTGATGGTTGATGACATATCCCAACAATCATATCAATCCCATTGCTCAATAATACATACTTATACTATTTAAAGAAATAGATAAGTAATATACGTAAATATTTATAATTAATAATTATAAATATATCTCGGTAAGTCCATTCGGTAACCTTAGTCACCGTGAAAATAATCATATTAGAGTTGAAAATGGAACGTTTACTCATAACAAACATAATTGTGAAGTTTCAAGAAAAATCATATATTTCGTCTTTTAGTGAATTTATTAAATTAATAAAATAATTAAATAATATTTTATTATTTAAAATACAAAAATCATGTTTTAGGTAAAATTTCTAACTATAAAATTTTTACGAAATTTCGACATGACCCGTACACTCATACAACGTTTTCCAAGGTTTCAAACCTTATTTTCAACACTTTTTACCAATTCGATACTTTTCGACAAAATCCCAAAATCTCAATCTTTAACGTTTACTAAAACGTTTTTCCAAAATATCGTTCAATATTACTTCGTAAATGCATTTTCACTTCTAAAAGTCCGACAAAACTCTCATAACGACCAAATATCGCTTATTGGGCTTAAGGCCCAACAAGGGTCCATTAAGATATTTATAAGTCCAAAATACGATCCAAGTCCAAAACCAAGGTCCATTTACATACATAAACATATACCAATAAGTAAAAAATAATTCGGACCACAATAAGCCCTCTCATTAAGCTACGACTTAAATAGACTTATTGGGCCGTGAGTCCATACACTCTAAATTACGTATATTAAGCTTGAAAATAAGCTAATAAGCTACGCATCGCATTTGGTTACTACCATAAGCCTCAAAAATAGTCCACAACATACGACATATCACAAAAATAGTCAAAATCACTTTCCTAGTGATTTTGGGAAACTAACGTGGCATATAAGCCCACAATAAGCCAAGAAATAGCTTAAAAATAAGGTCGAATAAGCTATATAAGCTACTGTTAAAAATAAGCTATATAGCAACATATTTTATTCAACCATCACGACCACAACATCAAAACTACAAAAACCCTTATTTT
>BQNB010027218.1:0-57835 GCA_026074375.1 Tanacetum coccineum | reverse complement strand
GCTGATATTGGTATTTTCATTGGCTATGCACCCACAAAGAAAGCATTTTGAATTTACAACCGATGTACCAGACGAATCATTGAGACAATTCATCTAGATTTTAATGAGCTGAGTGTAATGGCTTCTGAACACAGCAGTTCAGGACCCGCACGTCATGAAATAACTCCTGCAACAATCAGTTCAGGACTCGTGCCAAACCTTCCTCCTTCAACACTGTTTGTACCACCTTCAAGAAGTGATTGGGATCTCTTGTTTCAACCACTGTTTGATAAATTACTCACTCCTCCACCTAGTGTTGATCACCCAGCCCCTGAAGTAATTGCTCCAATTGCTGACGTAGTTGCTCCAGAACCCCCTGCATCAACCGGTTCACCTTCCTCAACAACAGTTGACCAAGATGCACCATCACCTAGTAACTCTCAAACAACACCCGAAACTCAATCTCCTATCATTCCTAACGATGTTGAAAAATACTATCATGATATTAAAGTTGCACATATGGGTAATGATCCGTACTTTGGTATCCTAATTCTAGAAATTCATTCTGATCAATCTTTATCGTCGGATTCTATTAATACAATTGTGCATCTCGATTACCAAATTTCTGAACACAATAGCAAATGGACTAAGGATCACTCACTTGAAAATATAATCGGTGAACTCGCTAGACCAGTTTCCACAAGGCTATAATTACATAAGTAAGCTATTTTTTGTTATTACGATGCTTTTCTCACTGCTGTTGAAACCAAGACGTATAAAGATGCTTTGACTCAATCATGTTGGATCGAAGCAATGCAAGAAGAACTCAATGAGCTTGAACACCTTAGAGTATGGGAGCTCGTACCCCGACCAGATAAAGTTATGGTTATTACTTTGAAGTGGATCTACAAAGTGAAGCTAGACGAGCTGGGAGGTATTCTAAAGAACCAAGATTGGTTAGTGGCTTGTGGTTACCGTCAAGAAGAGGGAATTGATTTTGAAGAGTCTTTTGCTCTGGTTGCAAGATTAGAGGCTATAAGGATTTTTCTAGCTTTTGCCACTCACATGAACATGGTCGTCTACCAAATGGATGTGAAGACTGCTTTTCTGAATGGTAATCTGCGGGAAGAGGTTTATGTTAGCCAGCCGGACGGGTTTATGGATCCATAACCCCAATCACGTGTACAAGCTAAAGAAAGCTATTTATGGGTTGAAATAAGCTCCACGCGCGTGGTATGACATGTTGTCTTCGTTCTTGATATCCCAAGACTTCTCCAAAGGCTCAGTGAATCCTACTCTATTCATCCGTAGGGAAGGTAAGGAATTACTTCTGGTACAAATATATGTCGATGATATTATCTTTGTTGCATTTACACCTGAACTTTGTGACCTATTTGCTAAAATCATGTGTTCAAAATTTAAGATGTTAATGATGGGCAAAATCTCATTTTTCTTAGGACTACAAATTTCTCAAAGTCCTAGAGGCATCTTTATTAACCAATCAAAATATGCCCTTGAATCTTTAAAGAAATACAGTTTTGACTCTTGTGACCCAGTGGATACTCCCATGATGGAGAAATCCAAACTGGCTGAGGATAAAGAAGGAAAAGTTGTTGATCAGTCACACTATCGTGGCATGATTGGCACCCTCCTTTATCTTACAACCAGTAGACCTGACCTACAATTTGCTATATGCATGTGTGCCCGATATCAGGCACGGCCTACCGATAAGCACTTACATGCGGTCAAAAAGATCTTTCGGTATCTAAGAGGAACCGTCAATCGGGGACTATGGTATCTAAAGGATTCTTCGATTGCTTTAACAGCATTTGCAGATACAGATCATGCTGGTTGTCAAGATACACGCCGTAGCACATCTGGTAGTATGCAGTTCTTGGGAGATAGACTTGTTAGCTGGTCTTCAAAAAGGCATAAAAGCGCTGCGATATCCAGTACGGAAGCTGAATATATTGTTATGTCAGGTTGTTGTGCTCAAATCCTTTGGATGAGATCACAGCTTACCGACTATGGCCTTGGATTCAATAAAATTCCAATGTACTGTGATAACAAAAGCGTTATTGCCTTATGCTGCAACAACGTTCAACATTCCAGATCTAAGCATATAGACATCTGATTTCACTTTATCAAGGAGCATGTTGAGAATGGGGTGATCAAACTTTACTTTGTCAATATGGAGTATCAACTGGCGGACATCTTCACTAAAGCTCTTGGCAGAGAAAGAATAGAATTTCTTATCAACAAGCTGGGAATGCGGAGTTTTACGCCAGAGACTCTGAAACAATTGGCAGATGAAGTTGATGAATAGTGGTGGTACCTATTCAAATATCCTGTATCATATGTATATATACTTAAAAACCAAAAAGATTTTTTCATCTTTCAGAAATTTTTTATAAAAACAAAATACAAAAATATAAAATTCATAAAATCAAAGAAAAAATTAAAAAAATGAGAAAATATAAAAAGAGGTAATATTGGCATGTCTTCTGAAAATCGATAACATTTACGGTCTTAGAAATGTCATTCAATAATGATACGAGGCTGTAAATGAAGTTCGAGCAAAAGTTCCAAATGTTTTCAAAACATGTCAAATGGCTTGCTATTATTTCAGATAGCAACCCGGTCATCATCTTAAAGGCAAGTATTTCAAAAAGAAAACTTGACCTCATAACGGGAATTTATTCTCGGGCATGGTCTACTTTATGACCATGCAATGGCTTGTGTTTACTCTGCAACACAACCTGTGCTTCTGATATTTCCTATGTGTAAAAATAAGAGAAATCTTATTTACAATTGGTGTTTGTTTTTCATAATAAAAACATTTTATCATCAGAAAATATTTTTTCAAAGACATTCGACTTCTCAAACAACGAATACAGCTCTTTAAATAGAAAACGGGTCATTGCTTGAGGGGGAGAAAATGTCAAATTTATCTTCTTCAGAAAGTCATTTGGTAAAAGGAATAAAGGTTTTTAAACAATAACGGAATATCAGTTATTAAGGAAAGTTAATTAAGTTTAGCTTAAGTGTGCCACAAATGTTATTTGTTTATGCCTTTTGAGAGAATATGTGCTTATTTAAGGTATTAGGTATTATAG
Source organism: Tanacetum coccineum (assembly GCA_026074375.1). NCBI lineage: Eukaryota > Viridiplantae > Streptophyta > Magnoliopsida > Asterales > Asteraceae > Tanacetum > Tanacetum coccineum. Next base: position 54,740 of record BQNB010027218.1, on the reverse strand, counting down.
TTAAAACCATAGGGACTAAATGTGCCAATGTATTATCTTATATATGCCTAAATATCCTTATAATTGATATATGAAAAAGATCTCAAAGCTTAGGGGGTGAAAGTGTCAAAAACTAAAATTGTTTTATAACACTCCCACCCCTCCCCGTTTTAACACACACCCACAAACCATACTTCATCTTTTTCTTTCCCAAAACCCTCTCATGATCGTCACCTCCCTCTTCTCAATCTCTAGACCATTTCGTGCTTAAGTTATAACATAAACAATGTTCTTTACACCCTAATGATCACTCGTCTCGAAGCAATTTGGTTTTTACAAAGTCTTGGTTTTGAAAACCCTAATATTCAAAATTAGGGTTCTTAAAATTAAAACTGAGTAAAAACTCAAATTGATTGAGGGGTTTTGTTCCTCTAAGGATGTTAATGACTCATTTATAACAGTTTTTAATATAGATAACATATGAGTTTGATTTGAGCGATTGTGTATGACGAATTGTGCGTATTTGATTTTTTGTTGAAAAGGATTGTGGGTTTTGCAATGGATAAATGCTAAATGTGATAATGAATGTGTGTATGCTTTAAAATACATATGTGAGGTGTTTGATTCTTGGGTATTTATGAATTTTTGGATTTGAATGCTCGTTTGAATGATTTTTTCTTGAATCTGTGTTTGTAAGTTGAAATATATATATATATATATATATATATTCTTGTGAAAGCTATGAGGCTAAATGATTGAATTGTGAGATGGAAAACCACTTGAAAACTCGAATTAAAATTCAAGATTGATAGACCTTTCGGAATTCGCAATTTTAGTTGACCACGAATTCGCAGCTCACAGTTATGAACGAATTGGTAGTTTTTAATAGTGTCCGAATTTGCAGATGATTGCTATACCCGAATTTGCAATATGCCTTTAGTGTCCGAATTCGTAATACGCCAGTAGTGTCTGAATTCACAGTCTGATTTAGTACCCGAATTCGCAGTTCCCCTTTAGTATCCGAATTCGCAGTTTGCTTTAGTGTCTGAATTTGCAGCTTGGTTTAGGGTCCGAATTCACAGGTTGGTTTATGGTCCGAATTCGCAGTATCCTTTTGGGTCCGAATTCGCAGCATCCTTTAGTATCTGAATTCGCAGTTCTCAATGGTGACCTAATTCGCAGTTTTCACTTAAGTAACCAGATTCAAACATGCTTATTGGATACAAAAGACTACTAATCATAAACACTTAGATTCTAACCAAAAAGTGTCTTAAAACTTGTGTTTGGTAGCAAATTTAAAATTTATTATCTTTGGAATCTAATCATGTTAAAATTGGATTAACTCAATTAACCCAATATAAGTTGGCTCTTTCCATGGTTATGTCTCAAAATGTGTTACATGCATTAAGCGCCAATTCAGGGTCTCTATATATAGTGTCTATATAAACTTGTTTATATATAAACTGTATCGACTCTTTCTTAGCAGAATCATAAGTATCACAAAAGAACAACAACAAGCCCTGGATGATGCTCTCGTTCTACAAGAACAACGTCTACAGATTGGAAGTTGCAACTACAGATTGAGCACCACATTCAAGCCTAAAGAACCCACCTTTCAAGTTGCTTTGGATTTTCTTTCTCTCACTCCTTTTTATCCACTTTCTTGATCACTCCTAAATGCAATGTCCCCTAGCAATACCACATGCATGTATTCTGGACTACCGCCTCTTACCACAAGCATTCCAACAGATTTAAGCTGAACACAAAGAGATATTCTTTTGATCTGGATACATTCAAAATTATGCATCAGATGTGTCCAAAACTTCATGGACAGCAGTTTGTAGATCCTTCATTTGAAGAGGAAATACTTACTTTCATAAGAGAACTTGGCTACTCTGAAAACATCAAATTACTCTCTGATATAAAATTTGATATTCAACCTCAACCTTGGAGAACATCTGGAACCATTATCAATAAATGTCTCAGTGGTAAAGTTACAGGAATCGATTCACTTCCTCTCTCTAGGGCTCAAATCCTTTGGGGCTTGTATCACCAGATGAAAGTTGACTATGTCTACCTCCTATGGGAAGACCTAGTTTTTCAAATCGAGAATAAGGAATCACGGAAGACTAAATACATGTTCTACCTAAGATTCACCAAAGTCATCATCAATCACTTCATGTCACAAGATCAATCAATTCCAAGAAGAAACAAGGTGGACTGGCACATGGCTAATGATGATCCTATCCTCACTACCATGAGATTCATCCCTCAGCATGAAGTTGTTCAAAAATACGGTGCCATTCTTCCTGATAACTTAACCACTCAAGCTATGAAAGAATCTAAAGCGTACAAGACTTACTATGCTTTTGCTACTGGAAAGGCGATTCCAAAACCGAAGTATGTATGTCGAACCACCAAAGAGAAGACTATACAAGCACCTACAGCTTCTTTCGGTAAAAGAATCAAATCTGCTGCTAAGGTGACTTGATCAGGAAAGAAGAAGTAACTTGCTAAAGGACTAGAGACTTTGTCTGAAATTGCATTGTCTGAGGCTGAACAGATGAAACTAGCCATCGAAAGAAGCAAAACATAACTTCACAACTCTTAACCCAACGGTTCAGGTGCACATGAAGGAACTAGTGTTACACCAGGGGTTCCCGATGTACCTACATATGGATCTGATGATGAGCAAATATCTTAGAAGTCAAGTGATGAAAAAGATGATGATGATGAATCAAACTTAGGCAAAGACGAAGATGATTGTTAGGATTAAAAATATGGTGTCTATATGGAAATTACATTAGTTTCTATATAATCTTAAACACAAGGACTAGAAATGTAATTAGCCCAAAGATGGCTTGTGTTTAGGCTATAAATACCCTCTCTAATCTTCATTAGAGGGGTGAACCTCATAATTGTAATTTCACTAATCATTCATTAATAAATCAATTTCTCTCTCTAAAATGGCTTTCATTTATTTCCATCATCCCCGACCTCCCGAGATCGTGAATCAAGATTTATCACAAGTGGTATCAGAGCTGCACAAGCGATTCGTGATGTTTTTTTAGCTTATTCGGTTCAGCTGATTCGGCTTATTTCTGCTTATTTTGAGTGCTAATTCGCTACAGCAGCTTATTCAGATTATTTGAGCTTATTCAGTCAGATTATGTGGTCAAATTCATTTTAGATTTTTCAGCAGCTTATTTCTTGAGCTTATTTTCGTTATGTTTGATTTTATCTAGTTTGATTGCTTATGATTTTATCGTAAGAATCAAACTCAGTGAGTTTCGTGCATATGATATGGTTTAACTGCTGTTTTTAACAAATTCGGAACCGATTGAACTTGAAACTCGAAAATAACATCTGTTATATCATTTTCGGAAGTCAAACTCGATGTTGACTTCGATTGAACCTGAAACTCAGAAATAACATTTGTTATATCATGTATATCGGAATCAAACTTAGATGTTTAAATTGAGTCAAACGGACAAATTCAGTACCGAGATTGAGTCTACCGAGTTCACTCAGCGTAAACTCGATAATCACCGAGTGATACTAGTTCAGTCTTGATCGAAAAAGAAAACAGAAAAATGAGAAGATGCAAGTCTTTTCCCATCACAACAACAACATCAACCAAAAACCAAATCCACCCTCTACATATTCCCATCGTCACAAAATACCTCATCATCCTTATACAAACTCATCTCCACACCAAGACTCGAAAACAAAAAAGAAAACAAGAAAGATTTCAGAAAACTTTTCGTGGTACAAAAGATGTCGTGACCTTAAAAAGATCAAAAACACTAAAATGTTCTTCATCATCGATTTGTGTCAAGAAAATAAACTCTTCTTTGATGTCCAAAAAATAAAGCCAAAACAATAACAACTTTGTTATGTGCCATCCTTTGATTCGGTGTAACAAGAACGTAAAACAAAAGAGATAAACCTACCCGAGATCTTGGTTGTTTACAAGACCTTGATGATGAGCCGAGTAAAGAACGATTTTTTTCTTGAAGTGGGTTTAAATATCATAAGGTTTTTTTTTTGTTGCATATGGTTGTTTTCGTGACTCATAGCATGAGTTATTGCTATGAGTATTTGACGGAGTCAAAGGATTTGATAGATGAGTTTTAGTTGTGATGAGGTAAATCTTTTGGTGATTTGTTTCACAAAAGCAGTAATGAAAAAGTTGGGGTGGAGGAGTCAAAGATGTGTGGCTGCTTAGAGAAGTGAGAGTAGGGTTAGAGTTTGTGTGTCTGATATAAGGGTTATATCGAAATTGGTATTGGGCTGATACTTTTATTAAACAGTTGGGTATTATCTCTTGTACAAATGAAGACATGGGCTGGTCACAATAAATGTATGGACTAGTATCGAGTTTCTATAATGAAACGATTGGGCTGATACAAATTTTGATTAGGCCTCACATCAAAAATGCTGGAGTTAATGGGCTGATAATTTTGCTGAATTCTTATTACACGAAATGATACCCAAGCATCATCCAATATAGCTACCCCAGCAAACTCGTACCGATGAAAATGTAAGTACATGTATCACCACAACGCCAAAACATCCCATATATCTTAACCCTCACCGGAAACCCACAAGACCCGCCGCACCGAAACCAAAGGCAAACCCACACCGTGCTACCCAAGCCCCGCCCTGACTACTACGTATGATTCATACAAACTATATCGGGATTTCCGTACTACTTCCCCTTGGAAGTGATACTGTATTACACTTCTGTGCCATTTACTACCTCAGCAACGAAGAATACTTAGTATACAAAGCAATATAATGATTGTCATAAACTAGAAAACAGTTACATATTGTGAATACAATATCACTCGTTAACACCACCAAGTAGCTACCTACTTAAGGAGTTCCGTCTTGTATGCTCAAGTGACACACTAGTTTGAGGATATTTACAAGAGTATTCTCCAGATAGTGCAAGCTTAAAGGTCACAACTTTGGGGGATTATTACTTTAGTATCGAAATGTCATATTGAGTATTTTCTCCTCAAGTGGCCCATACATAGAGAGCCCTACAGAATGCGAGGTGGGAATTTGAAATAGACATAGAAGAGACACAAAGGTACTTAAATCAGCAGTTGATTCTCATGCTTAACCAACTTTATTCTACTTCACACATGGTTGTTCTATCGAATATTCGAGCAATCAGATTATGGTTGTTCTACTTTATTGAGCGTACTCAGATTATGATTTTTTCGATGGTCATCGAATGCAATCAGAGGGAAGAAAATGAGTAATCGCTAGATAAGCATCAATCTGGGGGCAGAAAATTGATAAAATATCTCTCCCTCATTTCTTTATCTTCTATCTTCAAGTCCACTTCTATCTTATGGAGACGGATTGTATGCTTTCAACCTCTGGATAGTTAGTGTGTGAAGTATGTGCATACGTGAGAAGATGTTATTGATTCCTTGCATGTTCCTGAACGGATATTCACCAAAACAGAAGCAGTTCAGTTTGTTGTGGTGGCATCTCTTCTTGCTTCTTCTAATCCTCTTGATCTCATCTTCTACTTCTTCTCACGTCTACTTCTACTTCTACTTCATCCTATGAAGCAAACATCACCAGTTTTCTGAATTCGCTTACAATACGAATGTTGGTTTGGGGGGAAGCTGATTCAGAAACTTCAACAAAAAGAAGTAGATGAAGAAAGCCGTATGAAGACATACAGTATGAACTAGGAGGAAGCTAACTCAGTTATACAATTACATGTAACGTCTGCAAGTAATGGAAAGGATTCCAACTGGATCTCTTATATTTGTACTTGTAGGATACATTGTAAGTAATTCCATATGCCACCTATTAGGGGGGGGGAAGATTGTTAGGTTTAAAAATAAGGTGACTAAATTGAAATTACAATAGTTTTTCTAATATATATCTTAAAGACAAAGGGGGGAAAAAAAAAAAACAAAAAAAACTAGAAATGTAATTAGCCCAAAGATGGCTTATGTTTAGGCTATAAATACCCTCTCTAATCTTCATTAGAGGGGTGAACCTCATAATTGTAATTTCACTAATTATTCATTAATAAATCAATTTCTCTCTCTAAAATAGCTTTCATTTATTTCCATCATCCCCGACCTCCCGAGATCATGAATCGAGATTTATTACAATGATGATGATCAAGAAGATGATGATGATCAAGAAGATAATAATGATCAAGATAATGATAATGATCAAGATGATGGTAATGAGCAGATTGATTCAGATAATGATGGTGATAACTTTGTTTATCCCAAGTTTTCCACTCATGATGAAGAAGATAAAGACGAAGATAGCTTTGATCCTAGGGTTCAAACACCGTCTCATGTTGAATCCACTGATGATGAAGACAATGATGAAGAAATTCAAGGTGCGAATGTTGAGGGAGACAAACAAGATAAAGAGGAGATAAATGAAGAGGTCGAAGCAAATGAATTATACAGGGACGTGAACGTTAATCTGGAAGGACGAGATATTAAAATGACAAATGCTCAACAGACCAATGCTCAACCTACTTAAGTAACAGAAGATATTCATGTGATAATCACAGCTCTGGTCAATCCTGAAGGTCAACAACAAAGTTCTTCTGTATCATATGGCTTCGTTTCTAACATGCTCAACCCTAGTCCAGATACAGGAATTGACTCTATATTCAATCTTAACACCGAGTCAACTTCTTTGGTAGATGTTCTGGTTACTGCTATTGCTGAGCCCCCTCTCTTGTTTGTAACAACCACTCTTCCACCACCCACTCCTCTCACTACACATCTGCAACAAACATCAGTTCCTACACCAACGACTGTTCTAAGCTCCTCCCTACAAGATCTTCCTAATTTTGGCTCTTTATTCGGGTTTGACCATAGACTAAAAACTTTAGAAAACAACTTCTCAGAGTTCAATCAAACGAATCAATTTTCTGCAGCAGTTTCTTCAATTCCCAGCATTGTTGATGCGTACCTTGCCAACAAGATGCATGAAGCCGTCAAAACAGTTGTTCAGTTACAATACGAAAGACTCAGAGATGAAGCCCAAGCTAAAAATGCAGACTTCATCAACAAACTTGATGATAACATTAAGAAATTAATCAAGAATCAAGTCAAGGAACAAGTTAAAGCTCAAGTCTCTAAGATTTTGCCAAAAATTAAGAAGTCTGTCAATGAACAACTCAAAGCTAAAGTTTTGACTCGTTCATCCAATAATACTAAGACATCTCATGCTGTAGTCGCCAACCTATCTGAATTAGAGCTGAAGAAGATTCTCATAGACAAGATGGATAGTAATAAGTCAATCCACAGATCTAATGAACAGAAGAATCTCTACAAGGCTTGGGTTGACTCATACAAAAGTAACAAACTCATTCTTGACACATATGGCGATACTGTCTCATTTAAAAGACGCCGAGATGATGAGGATAAAGACGAAGAACCCTCCCCTGAATCAAATTGAGGGGTCTAAGAGAAGAAGAACTGGTAAAGAACCAAAGTCAACCAGTGCCCCAAAGGAAAGGACCTCCAAGGCATCTGGCAAGTCAACTGAAGGGTTAAAATCTCATCACAAGTTTGATGGCGAGTCTACACAAGTAGAGGAGCCAATAAACACTGCCAAAGATTTGAAAGAACCCGCACATCAGGAGTTCGAAACAGGAGTTACTGAAGATCAACCTGATGAAGAGACCTCTCGACATCCTGATTGGTTTCAAAAACCAACAAGACCTCCTACTCCCGATCGTGATTGGAACAAGACTTTGCCTGATGCTCATGGACCAGTTCAACCTTAGATAAGCTCTTTGGCCCATATGGAAGGTCCACGTGAGTCGTTTAATGAGCTAATGGACGCTCCTCTTGATTTCTCAGCATTCGTGATGAACCGGCTTAAAGTTGATACCTTAACTCCTTAATTATTAACCGGTCCAACATTCGAGCTGATGAAGGGATCATGCAAGAGTCTGGTAGAACTTGAATATTTCTTAGAAGAAGTCTACAAGGCAACCACTAATCAATTAGACTGGAACAACCCTGAAGGCAAACAATATCCCCATGATCTGCGCAAGCCATTACTATTGATACCTAATTCTCGCGATCGTCAAGTCATTCCTTTTGCCACTTCATCAACAACGACCTTGCATATCTAAGTGGTGGTGACTCAAGCCTAAAATATACAACTTTAGTGACAAAGACCAAGGCTGCAGATTACGGGCACATCAAATGGATTGAAGATTTGGTCCCTAACACAATGTGGAGTCAAGTGCCGGTTGACTTTGACAAGCATGCACTCTGGGGAATCTCACATTGGGGGCGAAAACGACAACAATTCTATGCATTTGCTGTTAACAGGGAATCTGCTCGTGATGTCTACTCCAAACGAAGAATCATTGCTGTCACCAAGCTAGAAATTGTTGAATGGCAGAATTACAAGCATCTGGATTGGATCACTGTTCGTAGAGATGATGACAAGCTGTACAAATTCAAAGAAGGCGATCTCAAAAGGCTTCGCATTCAAGACATCGAAGACATGCTACTTCTTCTTGTTCAAGGCAAGTTGACAAATCTCACTGTTGAAGAACGCTTAGCTTTTAATGTCTCCTTGCGAATGTTTACAAGAAGCATTGTCATCCAAAGGCGTGTGGAAGATCTTCAATTAGGTGTTGAAAGTTACCAAAAGAAGCTCAACCTCACAAAGCCGGATACGTACAGATCAGATCTTAAACGAAGAGAAGCTTATTCAGCATACTCCAATCCCAGAGGATTCATTTACCAGAACAAAGACAAAAAGAACAGACTGATGCGTATCGATGAACTACACAAGTTCAGTGACGGTACACTCAATGATGTTCGGACTGCTCTTAATGATCGTCTAAAGGGAATTCGGATGAAGTATCTGCCTCAGACTATCTGGAGACAAAGTGATAGAGATAAAGCAGGAGCTATGATCCAGGCAATTGATAAACAGCTAAAGACCAGGAGGATTATGCGGAGCTTAGAGAAATTTGTTGGTGGGAGACCGTACGAGGGTGACTTTCGACTGCTGCAAAGGACCATATGATTTATCATATGATGTCCTTATCATAACAGGTCAATCCTCGTGAATAATTAAAACTTGTGAATTTGTGTCTATGTAGTATAGACATTATGGTAATATTAAGGAGTGCTCGAGTACAAAATTTTTCAAGATATTCTTCGTAAATTCAAAAATTTTCTAATTATTATACTCAACACTGTCTTATATACCCTCATAAATTGAGGGGGAGCATTAAAATGTTCCTTATAGATTGTGTGTAACATTTTGTCCCCGAACGTTTAATCAATTGATATCCAAAATATCAAGGGATTAACATTTTGGATAAGGGGAGAAAATGTGATTAAACTGCATCTAATTTGTATTGAAATGTGATTGAATAAAATGGACTCAATGCACTCCACACTTAGCATGTACTACGATTACAATGCACATGTTAAGGGGGAGCTTTTAGTGATGATGAAAAACTCTCAAAGTGTAAATCTTTTGATATTTATATCAAACACTTTGATTGAAATTTTCAATGTTTTTGGTTTTGATTGTGATGGAATACCCAAAAGACCGACCATGTACTTAAATTTATGGAGTTATAAGGTGGTTAGGCATAGGTATTCAAATCCCATGATCCAACCAGAACCAAAGGGATCTACCCAGGGATATCCACTAGATAGTGTAGAAGTCCTTAGGTATGATACAAAAGGAGAAAAAGTGAGAATCGGGAATAATGCCGATTGAGATGGAGCTAGCACTGGAATAAACCCAACAAGGTGTTAGTTATGAAGTTTCGGTAATCATTGAAGGGGTTGAAGAATGAAAAAGAAATGTAAGGATAAAGGGTGAAAAGAAAGAAGCCCTCCAAACACTAAGGCAGAAACCAGGTCAATACATAAAGTGTCGGAAACACTAAGTTGTTGTCTGACATTGAAGACAGCAGTGATGCTATGCACAACCCTCCCTAGCCACTCAAGGTCTCTCAACAGACTCTTATTTCATTTCTCATGGAGATTACACGCTTTTCTATTAACTTTCTCACTCCGAGTTAGTTGATATTGAAAAGGTGGCAGTCAGCTCCAGCCTCTGATCACTAAAACCAAAGTGCACTATTAAGTCTATAGCCAAAAGAGATCATCCATAAATCTCATTAGGACACTTGTCAAATTAAGCTTGCTAAATCACACTATATGAATAACAAGATGTATATTAAGAATCTTACGCATTATCCTTGTGATTTTGCCAGGACATCTGAGTGATATCATTCACAATGAAGATGGAAATCTTGCTTGAGCCAACATCAACCAAGCTCATGGTAGGTAACTTGTGCGATTCTATATGAATCAAACTTGTGACAACTGGAAAGAAATGATGGTGCGATTCTATTAGAATCAAACTTGTTCCAGGAAATGGATCAACGATTGCTAATGAATTTTTGAAATGATTAACACTCTTGATGTGTCACAAAAACACTTTAGCAAGTGATACATCGATTGATTTTTCTATTCAATCAGTGAGACTTCGTCTTGCTGGTTCACTCATACCGTGTTGTCTGCTTTGAGATGCTCCGGTAATGAGAATGGCTAGTGCAACTGCGAAACCCTGTAAAGGAGATTCTTCAGAATTCTACCTGATCACAGGCAGTATTTATACTGATCAACGGGGAACCGTGGTTATTACAACCGTATTCGATGAGGTGACAAAGACACTCTCGTCCATATCTGTTGATTATCACTAACCTAAACTTGCAGGTACTCCCGATGATTGGTGCATCTGATTCCCGACGAGTCATGATTCATAACCACATGCTCATACCTGACCGACCAAACAAGCTCATGGTATGAGACTTGCGATTCCTTATCATCAAACTTGTGACAACTAGAAAGCAACAACGTGCAATATATATGAATCAAAACTTTTTCCAGGTTATGGCAAAACGATTGAACAAATTTATGAATGATAACACTCTCGATGTGTCACAAAACCACTTTAGCAATGACACATCGATTGACTTTTCCAAAATTATTTTCTATTTAATCGATGATATAGTAACTCACTGGTTCCGTCTTATCCGTAGTGTCTCATTGAGACATATCCGGTAAATGTAGAACATGCTGAGTTTGATGAATCTAATTGAAAGTGTTTTAGAAGATTCTAAACTTTAGCTAGAATCCTGTCAAGTAATATCTTGTAAAATTAAATCTACCTGATCACAGTCGATCCTCACGAATTCAACAGGTTACTCCAACCAACCACAGCGAATTTACAAGAGCCATATTCGTCCTCCACCTAGCTTTATATGCTACTAATTTAAAGTAGGATACTTAAAAGAATGACATGGAGGTACCTGGTTCCTGCTGACTCACAGATTCATATGCCACATGCTCATAACCCGACCGAGTAAACATAAACATCATGAAATCACAAGTACATGGTTTCAAGACTTTCGTTTCCTCTGATAAACGTACGTTCTTTCTTGAGTGACGAAGTATTAAAGCAAAGATTTCAAAGCAGTTTTTCCGTCACTCTAATACCGAAATCTTTCTGGAAGTGGACGAAGTGTTAAAGATAAAGAACCCTCAAGAAAGATCATTATTAAAGTTTTCAAGTTTACAATAACAAGAAAGTGTATTGAGATGTCCCGGTCCAAGAATTCTAAATTCACAAGATGGCAAAGTTTACAAGATGGCAAAATGAGTTTATGCTTGGTTGATGATCTCAAGGTGCTCAAGATCACATTTTCATATTCAAGATAAAGGAACAAGCTCAAATCTAAAGTCAATTATCACTACATCAAATCACAAGTTATTGATTGAAGTTAAACGAGCTCAAGACTAAAGATGAAGCATAGTATGCTAGATTTAAATTTTGTAAAATGGAGTGACCTCCTTTAGGGGGAGATTGTTAGGAACACTAAAGTGTCGGTCACTTCCATAGATAACAGCCATTAGCTCGTTATGTAATTTTTAGAAACTTACATAGGTATTTAGACCAAGGCCCATGGATAAGCCCATCAAGCCAAGGCCCATCTACCCCTTGTAAGTATATAAACACCTCTCCATGCCTTAGAGAGGTGGTTGGTTGGTTGTATTTTTCACATAGTTAATGCATTTTTCTCTTACTTTCTCTTACTAGAAATACTCCCTTCCTTCCCACTTTCTCTCTCTAGTTCTTGTTGTTAAAGATTATTCAAATCCTTCACATACCTTTTAGCAATTTAACAAATGCCGCCTTAAATTCACGCATAACCACCAAGGATTAAAAGTATAACCCCTCTAAGTATTCACACACAATACGTTCTTAGCAAACAACGTATATGCTATTACTAGTAGTGGTTAACCAAACAATCACTGAATCTTGATAATCAACTACACGGAAAACCTCCTTTTTCTTATAATGGGTCGAACCAAAAAAACAAACAAAAACCTTTGTGGTTTTATGTTCGGTCGAGCAAACACCAAAACGAACCTTTGTGTGGGTTTTCTCGAGCGCACGAATAAGGAGAACAAAAATCGAAACCCTTTGATGGGGTTTGGAACCGGTCGAACAAAGAGGAGAACAAAGGAGAGATTTAGGGTTTTTAGGTTTCAAGTTATGAGCATAGAATGACCACCTTAAAACCTTCCTTTATAATACACCTCATAACTTGTGAGGCAAGCAATTTTCCCACCTCCTCTTGGAGATGGTATTCGGCCGACAAAAGGAAAGAGGGTCAAACCGAACCCTTCCTTTATTTGGTTTTTTCATATTATTCCCTTAAACCTTTTAACGACTAATATTTATTTACATTAAACATTTTAACGATCGTTTGTTAAACACTAATTAATATATTACATTAATATATTAAATACGCTGTTCTACATAATAGCGTGTGCGTCCCCGTTTGGACTCTATGAATAGATTTCCCGACAAATATAATTTATATTTGTTCCATATTCCAATACTCCACCTGGACATGTATAAATAATATAATAACATTGTAATCGTCTAGCAACAAGCCCAATGCTCCCAAAAGACCTAGTGTGTTTCATAAAGACAAGACAAAAGAATTTATGAAATTTGCAATCCCTTTGTTTCCAACACTGTGTTAAAAATGGGTATGGATCAAGGTCATTCCATTATTTAACGATTTTGTTTCTCGTATATGTAACTAATCAAGATTACCAAAAATCAATGAGACATATCTACATGAGTTTTTGGGTACAGCCATACACACATCTGATTAATCATACGAGTGGCCCAGTGGCATCATTCTTCATGCTATTTGAAGGAACAAATTAAGGTATTAAACTTACCGAGTGTCCCCCGGAAGTCTTCATGTTAAAAATCACTTCTGAACTAGCCCTTATTTAGATATCCATTTTTTCAGGATAACTTAGTCTAGATCATGAAGTAATTATCCAACAGCAGAGACATACTTCATCTCAGTCTAAGGATTTTATAAATAAAATCTTGTACAAAGAATTTACTTAATGATCCGAAATCCATAAAGTAACATTCGTTGTTGTTTGCGGGGAAATCAAAATCATCTTACGAATATCAAGTGAGTTTGTGGCCACATCCTTAATATCTAAAAATTCAATCACCAATCACTCATAATTGTCTTAATTTAACAATATTCCCATATTTATAACTGACAACGGATAATGTAGAACAATAACTATTATTATTCTATGGGATTTTAAACATCAAATAAGGACACAATTTGAAGATTAAATAACAAAAATAACCAAGTGTCAATAATCATAAAATAAATTGTTTTTCAAACATCCCATATCCAAATACTAAACACTAGAATCCCTACATGAAACTAACTAGCTAAACGAAGTCCATGCTATACAAGTTGAGTAATCCTTTTCCTTTAGATAAAGCTTCGTAAAAAGGATCACCAGATTGCCATATTGTAAGACTTTAAGGGAAACATTATTTTCACCTAGTACAATACTCCTCAATGCAAACATAATGATATACTCCTATGTTGTACATAAATGTTTCATAATGCTCCAAAACGCTTGTCGTCTATGAATACCAATCGCTTTTGCATATAATATATATATTTTTAAACTGAAATGAATTTTTTTACCTAGTATTCAAACCAATATATGTAACTCGTTTAGAATAGTATATGTGTTGGTTGGATGTGAGCAATGAATGTGATGTTTCATTGGATTGAAACATGTAACAAGCGTCACGGGGCCCAGCCCAAGCCCACACGACGCCGTATCTTCCACCGACAATGACTACATACACTTGGTTTTTTTTTTTTAATTATAAATTTGAAAAATACTGTACAGTAATAAATATATGTGTACTTGCATGGCTACCTAACTACCTACTACTAGCCGTGATTAAATAATTGTGTCAAACGTGTAGGAAAGGGTAAAGTGAACGATCTGAAAAACTTCAGAATCGTACCACATTAGCAATATTCTTGGCCAACACAAGCCTTTGGCACTTATTAGAGCGGTGGGAACGGTTGAGTCGTTCGGCTCGTGCCGTTGGCATCACTTTTCTAATGCCGTTGGGTTTTTTTTTTAATTTACTTAATTAAAAAAAATACTCAATACAACTAAAATTTAATTCATTAAATTAAAAAAAAAACATTACATAGAAATAAAACATTACATAAGATTAAACATTACATAAAATTAAAATTACAAACTAATTATTATTCGATAAATGCTCCACAAAGTCCTGTCGAAGATCGATGTGTGTTTTTCTATCTCGAAGTTCTTTTGACTTCCTAATATGTAAATGGCATCTTTCGACCCAATCTCGTTGAATATTCGGCGCTGGATTAACGAACAAATCTCTCATATTCACTTCAAATCCTTCGTCGTCCAATATCATGTTATGTAACATTATACAACAATACATGATTCTTTTCAGCGTGTTGATTTGATAAGGACGAGCGGGTTGTCGTATAATTCTCCAACGACCTTGTAGGACTCCGAAAGCTCGTTCAATATCTTTCCTTGCAGCTTCTTAAACTCTTTTAAACTTCAAGGATTTTTTATCCCTTGCAACAGGAAACGTTTTGACAAACGTAGACCATGTTGGATAAATACATTCGGCTAAATAGTAACATTTCCTATATGTATGTCCGTTTACTACAAATGAACATTCCGGAGATGTATCAGCAAGTTCATCATCAAATAGTGGGGAACCATATAACACATTTAGATCATTATTCGCCCATGGAACCCCAAAATATGCATGCCCAATCCACAATCTTTGATTCGCCACAACTTCTAACATAATAGTT
The DNA here is from genome assembly GCA_026074375.1 of Tanacetum coccineum. Classification (NCBI taxonomy): domain Eukaryota; kingdom Viridiplantae; phylum Streptophyta; class Magnoliopsida; order Asterales; family Asteraceae; genus Tanacetum; species Tanacetum coccineum. The sequence goes on along the minus strand of BQNB010027218.1, from coordinate 39,472 downwards.
GGGTATTTATGATCCATATGTAATGCCTTTGGGTAGTTTCTCCAATCCCAATGCATACAATCAATACTCTCGAGCATTCCCGGGAGTCCATGTTTTTGTTCGTGCAATTGATATGTTTTTTCGATATCCGCTGCAGTGGGTTTCCTTAAAAACTTTTCAACGTATAAAACATGTATGCATTTAGTAAAGTTATCTAAAAATTCTCGTAAAGTACGTTCAGCAACTTGCAAATACTCATCAAATGCATCAGGTGCAGTGTCGTACGCCAGTTGGCGTATGGCGGGTGTGCACTTTAAAATATGACCAATTCTTAAACGACCGGTCGCATCGTAACGTGGTTTAAAATAAGTAAAGTACTCGGGAATAGGCTCAACATCATAACTTAAGATATTGTTGACTATTTTATTAAAAAGTATAAAGCTCATACGATATCTTCGCCTAAATTTTTCTTCCGGATATTTAGGTTCAAATTCATCGTTGCCAAAATAGTCTTTGAGTAGCCGTTATTCCGCAGTTTCTCGTTCACGAGGTATGTATGTCCTCATCCTCTTTGGATCCGAGCTCGAACCCCCGACCTCTTGCTCACACAAAGCTACAAAATGTGTTGGGATTTTAGATCTAGTTAACAATTAAATATATAACGAGTACGCAACGGAAAGATCAAACACTTATAGAACTTATAATTAACAAAAGGATTAAAGATATGTATCTTTTAGCAAGAAACGTTAGACTGCTTATAGCAATAAATGTTACACCGTCTTCAATATACGCGTGTGTATAATACCACGCGAAACCACCAAGGATCAAAAGAATAATCCCTCTAAGTCAACACACACAATACGTTCTTAGCAACCAACGTGTATGCTAGTATTAGTAGTGTTTAAACCAAACGATCACTTCGTCTTTGAATCAATCAACGCACGAAACACCTTCTTGAGATTAAATCGCAAAACAAAAACCCTAAAGGGTTGTTTGTTTGATCGCACAATAAGAAAAGACAAAAACCAAAACCCTTTAAGGGTTGTAGGTCCGGTCGAACATCAAAGGAGACATGGGAGAGATTTAGGGATTTAAGGGATTGAAGTTATTATCTCTCAAGGACCCCAAGACCTTCTTATATACTCCTTATAACTTGTAGAGCAAGCAAGCAATCCCACCTCCTCTTGGAGTGGGTATTCGACCGGCCTAAGGAAAGAAAAGGAAAAACCAAACTTTTCTTTTTCCCGGTTTTGCATATTAGTCATTTGACTATTAATAACTAATATTTATTCACATTAAACTTTTAACTATCTTTTGTTTAAACACTATTAATATATTACATTAATATATTAAATACGTTGTTCTGCATATTAACGTGTGTGTCCTCTTAGGCTCGAATAAATTCCCGGACATATATAATTTATATTTGTTCATATTCCAACAGCTCCCACTTGGACATGTATAAATTATATAATAACATTGGTAAGCGTTTAGCAACACGCCAATGCTCCCAGAAACACCCGAGTGTGGTTTCTCAAAACACGGACAAAATGATTTATGAATTTACAATCCCTTTGTTTCCGATACCGTGTTAAAAATGGATATGGATCAATGTCATTTTATTATTTAACGATTTTGTTTCTCGTATATATAACTAATCAAGATTACCGAAAATCAATAAGACATATCTAAATGAGTTTTTGGATACGGCCATACACACATCTGATTAATTCTACGAGGGGCCCAGTGGCATTGATTGGTTGTAAACTACACCTTAAAATATATATAATATATAATAAAATATAAAATATATAGTAAGAATAGTCTAGAAACAAAGTCAATAAAACCGAGAAGTAGTATAGAATGTTCCCGGGTCGTTTATCCCTAACGAGGCTGGACTGGAGAATCGATACAGTCGGAAGATTGGAGTTTGAATGAGAAAAATGATTTGAGAGTGTGGAAAGTTAAATTAAACAATAACAAACAAAAACGTTTAAGAAAAACCTAAAAATTATGAAATTAAGCTAGAAAACGAGAGCACGAATCCCGAACAAAGGGGCAAAAACCTAAAATCTTCAAAATTAACCCTACGAAGAAATTTTCACTTCTAAACTACTCTAGGGAACTAATAACGAAGAATGAAAAAGACTAGACTGAAAACGGAGGTCGTTTGACCCAAAAACGAGTCAAGACAAAAACCGCACCCGAACCCGTTCTTTAAAAATTAAAAAGTTACAAAAATGACCCTACGAAAGTTTTTATATTTTTCCTACGAAATATATGACTAAAGAAAATTTTCTAAAAAAGAAAAATATTTTTTTGATAATTTTTGTATTTTTTATGAATTTTTTAAACTTTTAACTAAATTAAATTATAAAAAATACTAAACTACTTTTAAAAATTCTGAAAAATTTACCGAAAATACTAACATAATGATATCTCTTATGGTAGTGTCTGGCGCCTCTCTGAACTCCCGGTTCGTTAGCAAAATGAAGTGCGGCTGTATTATCACAAAACATCCTAATAGGTTCGTTTATTGTTGGTACTATACCAAGCCTTTAAATAAACTTCCTAATCCAAACAGCTTCCATCTTTGCTTCTTAAGCAGCTATGTTATTCAGCTTATGTAGCAGGCATTTTAGTAGTACTTTACTTGGAGCTTTTCTAGTCTACTACGCTTCCTTTTAAAACGAAACGTATCCTGTCAGAGATTTCATATCATCTATATATGTCTCAAAACCAGCATTGCAATAGCAATCAACTCAAAGTTTAGCTTCCGGATTTCTACCATAAACCAAGAACATATCTTTAGTATTTATTAAATATTTAAGAATATTTTTCACAGCAGTCCAGTGACTTTCACCAGGATTCTGTTGAAACCGGCTGGTAATATTTTGCGCGAACGCAACATCAGGTCTAGTGCATCTTATAGCATAGATAATGGAACCCACCGCCGAAGCATAAGGTACATTTTGCATACGGTTCACCTCTTTAGGTGTTGAAGCACCTTCTGTTTTGTTCAACTCAAGTCTTTATTGCATGGGGATATGACCCCGTTTGGAATTATCCATTCTATATCTCTTTAAGATCTTATCCATGTAAGCATTTTGAACATGTTCAATCAATCGCTTTGACCTATCTCTATAGATTTAGATTCCAAGAATAAATGCTGCTTCCCCCAATCCTTCATAACAAAACACTTTCCAAGATAATCCTTTACACTTTGTAAACATGGAATGTGATTTCCCATGATGATTATGTCATCAACATACAAGATGAGGAATATAACATTACTCCCGCTAGCCTTTTGATATACACATGGCTCATCAAGATTTTGAGCAAATCCAAACCTTTTAATTTCCTCATCAAATCTTTTATTCTAGCTTTTGATGCTTTCTTATAAGACCATAAGATGATCATTGAAGCTTGCATACTTTTCTGGGGATGATTAGTAATCACAAAACCATCAGGTTACACCCATATAAATGTCTTCATCAAGAAAACCATATAAAGAAGCTGTTTTATAATCCATTGCCATATCTCATAAATCTTAGTAATTCCGCAAAGATATGAGAATCTTAATAGCTCTAATGTCAGCGACGAGTGAGAACGTTTCTTCATAATCAACCCCGTAGAGTTGAGTATAACCCTTTGCTACAAGACGAGCTTTATAGGTGTGTATAATACCATCCATGTCAGTCTTTTTCTTAAAAATCCACTTACTCCCAACAGTCTTACAACCAGGAGGAAGATCGACCAGGACCCATACCATATTGTCCATCATGGATTGTATTTCCGCATTCATAGCATCGATCCACTTATTAGATTCAGAATCTAACATCGCGGCTTTATAGCTAGTGGGTTCATTAAGATCCCCTAGGCTATGTTCCTCCACTTCTACATTTAGACTTAAATGATTTGGAGCTCGACGTGTCCTTTCAGACCTACGAATCAAAATATCTTCCTCTTGAGGTGGTTCAAAACCTTCAACCTCCATAGGAATTTCGCTAGTGATTTCAGAAGGTGATGTATCTTCATCTTGAATTTCTTCAAGATCTATGGCCCTCCCACAGACTTCTTGAGTTATGAGATTTTTCTCAAAGAACTCAGCATACCTCGCAACAAATATTTTGTTTTCATGTTGGAAGTAAAAATAGTAACCCATTGTTTCCCTTGTGTATCCTATAAAGATACACTTAACATATCTATGTTGGAGTTTGTCAGGCGTATCCCGCTTCACAAGCGCCTCACATCCCCAGACCTTTAAGTAAGACAAATTAGGAACTTTTCCATACCATAATTCATATGGAGTCTTATCAACCTTCTTGGTTGGAACCATATTAAGAATGCGTGTTGCAGAGTCTAGAGCATAATCCTAAAAGGATAACGACAGAGTTGTATGATTCATCATTGATCGAACCATGTATAACAAAGTATGATTTCTCCTTTTAGATACTTCATTATGTTGTGGTGTGTAAGGAAGAGTAAGCTGTTGGACAATTCCACATGCTTTAAGATAATATTTAAACTATTGGCTTATGTATTTTCCACCTCGATCTGATCAAAGAGCCTTGATTTTCTTCCCGAGTTGATTTTCCACTTCATTTTTAAACACTTTGAACGTTTCAAAGACCTCATGTTTATGTTTAAGAAGATAAACATAACCATAACGACTATAATCATCCGTGAATGTAATGAAGTAGCTAGCACCTTGTCTTGACACATGTCTAAGTGGACCACACACATCAGTATGTATTATTCCAAGAAGATCAGTCGCCCTTTCGGGACGATGTGGAAACGATTTCCTTGTCATCTTGCCCGATAAACAAGATACGCATTGATCAAATGACTCATCATCTGTTGATTTTAAAAGCCCTTCTTGTTGCAGCTTTTCAATACGTTTCTTACTTATATGAGCAAGACGACAGTGCCATAAATAAGTAGAGTCCAAATTATGTTTGGCTCTTTTAGTGCTAACATTATAAATAGAATTAACATTTGGTACAAGATCATGCATATCAATTTCATAAATACCATTACTGGGAATAGCATTAAAATAATGAACATTGTTCTTAGAAACTGAAATTCCAAAATCCGTAAAACGCTAGACAAATCCATTTTCTACCAAATGGTGAACTGAAACAACACCTCTAAGTATAGAAGGTTCATAATGACAATTGTCTAAACAAATCACAAGGCATTAGGCAAAACTAAGTCATAACTTCCAATAGCTTCTACTTGCGCACGAACACCATTGCCCACGTACAGATAGAGAGCTCCTTGTTTCAGCTTCCTTGCTTCTCTAAACCCTTGTTTTGTAATACAAATATTAGTACCACAACCAGTGTCATACACCCAGGATTTATTAGGGAAAGCAAATAATTCTATTGTGAAGATACCTGAAGAACTGGCAGAACCAACTTGCTTCTTTTTCTTCAACAACTCAGCAAGATACACAGGACAATTCCTTTTCCAATGACCCACCTCCTTGCAGTGGTGGCAGGCGTCATCCTTAGCTGGGTGCTCTTTAGCAGAAGGTTTAGGGTTTTTAGGCTTAGGGATATAAACTTGTTTATCCTTTCCCTTGCCATTAGCTTTACCCTTGCCTTTAGCTTTAAGCGATTTCTTATTGGCCTTCTGGATTTTACCACCTTTAATCATCATTACTTGTGGTGTTTCAGCCTTTTTAGGTAAACCCTTTTCATACTCAATGAGCATAGCATGTAGTTCACCCACTGTCTTCCCCATGTTATGCATATTGTAATTTCTTACAAAACTAGAAAAATCTTTAGTAAGGCCATTTAAGATAAGACCTACTATAAGATCCTGTGGTAGCACATAACCAAGACGTTCCAATTGATCTACATATCCTTTCATCTGGATGACATATGCAGCAACTGGTTTACCCTCCTCTTGTTTGCAAGCATGGAAAGTTTGGATTAGGTCAAACCTCTCCACTCCAGCTTGTTTTTCAAACATAGATTTAAGCTCTTTTATCATGTCATATGGTGAGGAGTTTTCAAACTGTCTATGAAGCTCAAGAGTCATACTACCGAGTATTAGACAAACAACCTCATTATATGCATCATAAACTGCATTCCATTGTGACAACACTTGTGCCTGGGAATCTGCAGCTGGAGCCGCGGGTAAAGGCTGTTCAATAACATACATTTTCTTTTCAACTCTCAAGACAAACTTAAGTTGACGAAACCAGTCATTGAAATTATTTCCAGAAAGTTTTTCTCTTTCAAACATCGACCTGAAAGCCGAATGGTTTATGTTTTGAGCAGGTAATGCCATCTATAAAACATAGTTAAAGTTCAAAAATTAGTATTTTCGATAAAAATTCTTGAAGAATACCCATGATTAATCAAATAAACAATTAATTTTCTAAAGACTAGGATCCTACTTGACGTACCACCACCACATCAGTTGATCTGCTAGTGATGGTGTACTCAAAAGGTACTTGACGATTAATAATTGTCACCGGTACAATTCCTAGAATAATATGGGACTTACTTTATTACAATAATATTCTAGTAAGCATGTTTTATCCCATCTATGCCTCAATTTAAGGTCTCACCTATAAACCAATTAAGTCATCCAATCGAAAACCGTGATTGTGTAACACTAAAGTCTCACGAAAAAGTGTACAATCACCTTGGGATTACGATCTACATACGTCTCACGCATAGTAAAAAGCATCTACAAGTGTTTTTATGAATTGGATGGCAATAACTTATTTAAAAAGTGTATTTTATTTGTCGTGACAAATATGTACGAAGAAGCATGCATGCATCTTCGTATCATAGATTTTAATAAAAACTTTACTCAAATAAAGTTATTTATTACGGTATCACATATTTTCTATACATCTAATGTATAAGTATTATTACCTTTTTAAAAATTTGACGATTCAACGTGTTTCCAAATATAAAGAATTATATTTAATCGCAGGAAAAAATTAAAAATGGTGAAAAACGTGTACAAAGAAGCATGCAAAACAACTTTGTAGCACTAATTCTTTTAAAAAAACTTTAATAATGACATTGTAGTGACATGCCATGGTTCACGGTAACTCCAATCGAACGCACAAAGAAGCGGAGAATCAGGTCAGCGCGAAGCGTATTAAAACCTGAAATCTTTAGGAAAATCCTCCTTAAACTTCTCTTATATTTTGTGTCACACCCCGCCTAGGCGGAAACACGAGGCGTAACATCATGGATATCATCACAACACAATGGTGTTAACAATAGAGAAAACTAAATGAAATAGATAAACAAATGAGACACAATGTGTCATGACAATATCTAACACAAGATAAAGGAGTATTGTATTACGATAGCAAAGTCATACCACAAGGAAACATAATCCAAAAGTCTAAACCTCTAATAAACAATCAAATAGCAAACAATTCAAATGCCAAAAACATGAAAACTCTAGGAGATAGACTCCGCATGCAATGCCTACGGTCACACTAGCCACTCCTCCTAACTTCCTTATCCTCAAGAAGATTACCTGAAAATGATGCTTAATACGTCAACATAATGTTGATGAGAATCATAGGTTTAAGACACGATAATCAAATCCAACTGTAAATTACTGTGATAATAAAGAAAACATTATAGGACAATAAATGAACTATCATACAGGCTAACATGCAAATCCAATAAATAACACAAATACCCAGTAAACGACCACAGGACGTCTCATAGCGTACCAAGGTCCCTGTGGTTACCCTCTTAGCCCAGGCCATGGATACTCCCAAAGTAACCTTCCTGCTTGCTAGGCCACACAGTACCATCCACTAAACAGGCCATGGATACCCGCAGATGATCCCCCCTGACTTAATTCGTAAATCTCAATATCACATCACAAAACATGTAGCACACAACATACAATAGTCACGTATAGTCCATGCATCTTTGACAACAAATTATCACAGTAATCAAAACATTTCCAAACACTTTGCATCATTTCCACCCCTAATAAATCATAAGAAAAGAGGGCTATGAAACTCACCTGATGCACAAGCAGCTTCCAAACAATATCAACACAAGCTACACAATACAAACACAAACGTTTTACATGCGACCAAGCTAAAAGATCAAGTCCATGTACTACACATATGATGGATGTCTAAGGGTTTGATTAACCACCATGGGTCACCCCGACACCATGCCCAACCTTAACCTCCTCATTAACACGTTACATTAGTTAACTACAATTTATTCAAAAATACAAAATTTTAGTGTGTATTGACTAACTTAAAAACCTTATTTGATGACCTTTATAAATTATACCAAAAATCATCTATGTTCCTTTATGTGTTCTCTAACTACTATTTGATTCCCAAAAGCCATTTACATGCACAAGTACTCCTAAGAAAATAAAACTTCAAAACAGTCCCAATTCGGACTTGCACGCGCACTAAAAAGTTTGGATTTATTAACCATACTTAGACATAAAATTAGAAGCTATCCTTATGGGGTTTCTTTATATACATATGGAACTTAACTACTGTAGAAGGGCTAAGCTTAATTCCACTTTTAAGTTAGGGTTCCACCCTCACAAACATGACCTAATTCTGACCCGTATTTACTGTTTTGACCACTTTTGTTGCAACAATTATTTAAATGACTTCCCGACCTTAAAAACCTTTGAAGCCGGATTTTATGGAAAGTAGACTCTTTTTTCTTATTCATAGACTCAAGAAACATATCAATACACGTTTTTATCATCTAGATATCAGTCGTTGAACACGACCCAAAATTCTGCTCAACCCTAAATCAAGTTTTAACGCAAATCTAACCTAACCAATTGCATGAACATGACCCTAATCAAGCCCTAATCGCTCTAGCATCATTAAATATCATTAATATTCTGTATTTTATGAAACCCTAGAATCCACCATCATAAGTGTTACATGCATGCATTATTTAAACTAGGATGAGCACAATTACCTTGATGATTAGCACCTAAACAACACTCTTGATTGACTCTTGGATCTAGCAATGAAAATTGATTCTTCTTAGGGTTTTGGGGGCTGAGTTTGATGGCACAAGGGGAGGGGAGGAAGGGATTATAAGCTAGGTTTGTGGGATGTAACTCTAAGTAACCATTATCCTTTTCTATTTGCAATTTGATAAAAATTAAAACTCCAATCCTACTTTTTTTTTAAAACCGATCGCCCCCCTTAATAAATATATATTTTTATTTTTATTTTTTTAAAATTATTAATTAACTAATTTACTTCATTACTTTAAGTTTTTATAAAAACCTAAGCTAGTTTGATTAAACCTTTTTTACTTAAACGCTACTTACTAAACTTTCTAAATATAACTTTCATTTCACCAAACCACTTTCTATTTTTAGAAAGTTTGCTACAAACTTTTATATTTCACTTACCTATTCATTTCTAAAATGTCACATTTCCCATAAACGATTAACACTTAATCATCCAACTATTGATGTAGCATTACATGCAATACGTCATTCCTTTCCATTATCACTAAACGTGAACAAATGGAATACTCAGTACCCAACACAACCATACTCAAAATGGGATGCCCAAACACATCAAAATGATATCATGCACGTACTTAACTCACTTAGCACACATAAAATCATATAGCACAACACTTAAACACATAAAATGAACTCTTTGCCATTTCTAAAGGTATCACTAACCTGATTAAATCATTGTTATCACAGTATCCCCTCCTTATGGAAATCTCGTCCTGAGATTCAACTAGTTGGTTCAACAGCACGATCAACAAATAACTGAGGATCCTTAAACTTCATATAGTCTTCGCGTTCCCAAGTGAACTCGGGACCACGCTTTGAATTCCAACGAACTTTCACAAGTGGTATTCTGCTACGTTTCAAACTCTTAACCTCACGATCCATAATTTCTATCGGTTCCTCAACAAACATAAAGTCTTATCGATTTTGATTTCATTCAACGGCACATACAAATTAGCATTCCCCAAACACTTCTTCAAATTTGACACATGTAATGTGTCATGTACACCAATCAATTCCTCAGGCAATCTTAACTGATATGCTACAGGGCCGATCCTCTAAAGGATCTCTAATGGTCCAACATATCTCGGTGCTAACTTACCCTTTTTCCCAAAACGCATCACACCTTTCCACGGTGACACTTTTAACAACACATTTTCTCCAACCTCGTACTTTGTCATCTTACGTCCACTATCCGTATAACTCTTTTGACGATCTCTTGCCGCTTGGAGCTTTTCCTTTATAAACACTACTTTATCAGTCGTTTCCTGCACCAATTCGGGTCCAATCAAACTACCATCCCCAATTTCAGCCCATAACACGGGTGACCTACATTTTCTTCCATATAGTGATTCGAACGGAGCACACTAAATGCTAGTATGATAACTGTTGTTATAAGAGAACTCAGCTAACGGTAGGTGGACATCCTAACTGCCACCAAAGTCTATCACACATGCCCTTAACATATCCTCTAACGTCTGAATTGTACGCTTACTCTATCCATCTGTTTGGGGGTGATAAGTCGTGCTCATATCCAATCGCGCTCCTAAGGCTTTCTAAAATGTTTACCAGAGACGTGATGTAAACCGTGCATCACGATCCGAAATCATCGATATACAACCTCGCCAATTTCTCCGTACTATAATCTTCACATATTGCCAGAAAATGTGATGATTTGGTCAATCTATCAACTACAACCCATGTCGCATCGTGCCCACTCCTTGTTCTAGGTAACTTTGTGATGAAGTCCATGGTGATGTTTTCCCACTTCTATTCAGGTATTTCTAATTGTTGTAATAAGCCCGAAGGCCTTTGATGCTCAGCCTTCACCTTTGCACAAGTTAAACATTCGCTAACATAGGTAGCACTGATGAGATCGTTTACTTGTTTACAAGTGTTCCATACAAGTCTATCATGTTCTATGTTGGTAGAAGATAAAGTATAATGTTTTTTAATAAAATCAGGGTCGGAAATTAAAGAGTACCAATCTTTACAAACACTCTTACATCGTAATAATGATTTAACTGTAGCTTTCAACTAGCTTTCAAAGTGATTGAAGAAAGCAGTCCTTCGTTTCCACTATGAAATCTTGTTGAAAGATGTGAGTATGAAGAACAGGTTTGATATTTTTTTGTCTGATGAAAATGTAAATGAGGAAACTAATGAAGGGGATCAAGTCAAAATTCTAATTAAAAGAGCTTTTGATATGGGTATTCCAATTTCTGATGATGATACTGGCCCTAGGGGTGTAAACGATCCAAGCCGAGTCGAGTTTTAGCCTAAACGAGCTAGGCTCGTTTACTAACTACTCGGCTCGAGCTTGAATAAACTTTTATAAATTGGCTCGAGCTCGAGCTCAGATATTTTTTTGTTGTTCGAGCTCGAGCTCGAGGCTCGTTTAAGATATTTTACCTTTTTTTACTCTTACAATAAATTAACTTTCAGGCATAAGATGCTCGTATAAAAGATTGAGCTTGACAAGCTCGCTTATTAACTCAAGCTCAAGCTCGAAAGCTCATTTACAATTATAAAAATTGTTCTAATGCTCAAACTAAAGTTAATATAACTTATAAGTTCAACAAATATAGTTTAAGAACACAATATTAATGTTTAATAACATCTAAATCTTAACTAAGTTTTAAATAGGGTGGGAGCTTTGCTTATATAGAGTTTTTGTTCCTCTTGAAGTTATATTCTTCTTCTAGCGATGTGGGATAAATCTACTAACCATGTCCTTTTTATATTTCAATTTCTCTTGTTCTTTTCATATTTTTTTTTGTCTAAGTATCTCTAGTTAGCAAAGAAAAGATGATTAAACTTTTATATATTTTTTATTTTAAAACAAAAATGAGATTGTTTGTTGCAATAGTGATATCAAACTGAGTTTAAATTTTATTTAAACCATGTATAAAGTTGTTTTATTTATAATGCTATAAGAATGTGCTTTTCACGATTTCAAACACGTATAAGAAATAAACAAAGCAAACACCCACTTAGCCATTAATAAGTATTTATGGCAATATTCTCAAACTATGTGATTGTTAGAGACGTCAGACACAAGGCTGCATAAAATCAAATGAAACTAAAAAATTATGATTATATGAATTAGGAAAGCCTAGTATAATAACATCGACTTTAAGTTATAATATGGAGTAAGATTAAGCATCTTTTGAAATAAGCAATTGAGATTAATTTTTTTTATCTAATTTAAACTTTTTGCGACGTTGTTAAACATCAATTGTTATCGTTTTAATAGTGTGTAACGTTTATTTTGTGTTCTATGTATATGCTTTCGTAAGCTTACTATAAGTTTGTTAACTAAACCTATAATATCAAGTGTCAAGTCTTTTCAAATACATTACCTCATATTAGCGTATATTTTCGATAAACTATATACATTAGACATCAAAGTTAAGTAACACTGTATATCGCTTGAGATGTGCTATGATCATCTTACAGAAAATCCGTTGGGTGATTTATACTTTTTCTAGTTTCGATACTCTCCACAACAGACATGGATGTTTATAGCGACAAGCTTTTTATAGTTGCAGTGACACTTGCATACGTTTTTAATTATAAACATACATTCTAATATGTTTCACTTTAATCATCGTCACTATTTCAACTTCATCAATTAGAATCTAAACCATTTTCCATCCAACAACAAAAATTTGATTATGAAGTTCTCAACAATCGGCTTTAGCATGTCATCATCATCATCATTCGAGATGACAATAACATCATCACAGTTCCAAATGACAAATTTCGATCAAAAAACGAATTGGTATTGGTGCGGTATTGGAGCGGGATGGATATGTTATATAGAACGAACAAAAGCGTAAAAAGAAGGTGTTTATAAAAGAGCGCGAACTAAGTAGTAAAATAAATTAGTAAAGAATTAGTACAATCGTGGGTTAATCAATATAAATAAAAGTCCTCGAATTAATATAGAGAATATTTTTTTCAAAATTACCGTGTGATTTTTATAATAAAAGAAAATATTCACAATTTCAAAAACAGATGGTCAAACGCAACGATAAACGTTTGCACAGCCTCCCCGGCAACGGCGCCAAAAATTGATCGTGCCGGATTCACACCGTAAATATATATAATATATAATAAAATATAAAATATATAAAGAAGTGTAAAAACCAACAATCAATGATACCGAGAAGTAGTATAGAGCTTTCCCGGGTCGTAAATCCCCAACGAGGCTGGAATGGTAAATCGATACGATCGAAGATTTGAGTTTGAAGGAAGGAATGAGTTTGGGAAGTTGAAAAAGTCAAATTAAACAATAACGGACTAAAACGTTTAAGAAAAACCTAAAAATTACGAAATTAAACTAGAAAACGAAGGCCCGAATCCCGGACAAAAGGGGGAAAACCTAAAATCTTTAAAAATAACCCTACGGAAAATTTTTCACTTCTAAACTACTCTACGGGTCAAATAACGAAGAATGAAAAAGACTAGACCGAAAACGGAGTTCGTTTGACCCAAAAACGAGTCAAAACAAAAACCCGTACCCGGACCCGTTCTTTAAAAGAGAGAAAGTTATAAAAATGACCCTACGAAAACTTTTATATTTTTCCTACAAACTAGATGACAAAAGAAAATTTTCTAAAAAAGCAAAATATTTTTTTGATAATTTTTGTATTTATTATGAATTAAATAAACTTTTAACTAAATTAAATTATAAAAAATATTAAACGTTTACAAAAAATTCTGAAAAATTTACAAAAAATACTTTATACTATAGAGGTCCTATGAAAAATAACAAACCCAACACAGCTTATACAATAAGCCCGAGAATAAGCTTTTACAGCTTATGGGCTTATAAGGTCAAAATGACCTTAAATAGATTTGCCCTTGAGTCTTTAACGAAAAAGACCCAAGGGCGCAGTGGTAGTGTGTGTGGGAGTTAAAGGGGATGTATTGCTTGGTCCCGGGTTCGAGTCTTGCTCACCCGGACCAAGTATCTTCCCCTTTTTTTTTTTTTTAAACTCTAGGGTAGAAAGTGTATAAATCTAAACTAAAGGGTAGGCGGGTTAACTTTATTAAATTTACACTTGTGTGAAAACGGGTAACCCTACACTATGGAAAAGTGACAAAACAGACCCTACGCTTGGCTTATTTTTTTTAGCTTATTAAAAAGTGATTTTTAGCAAAAACTCGTGACATTTATGCAAATAAAAACGCACATTCAAATGCTTTATATAAGTTTAGGTAAGATAAATAAGTGTATTAATATATATTAAACTTAAAAAAGTTATCATTTAGTTGTTTAAAAAATCTATTAATAACTAAAAAGCAAATAATGTACGTATTAGATGTAGAAGATGGAAGTAAAAAAGAATAACACATGTTCAAAAAAGAGTAAAAGAAAACACATCCCACATAGAAAAAGAGAAGAAAGAAAGAAAAATAAAAAGCCTATAAAACAAAAATATAAGAAAAGAGGAGGTTTACCTTCAAGTAAATATGTAACTTAGAAATAAAATATTAAGATACAACTTGAATCTTAATAATACTAGAAAAATATATTAAAATTTTTAAAATAAAATAAGCTTAAAAATTTATATATTAAGTGTTGGCTTGTTAAGCTCGAGTAGCTCGTTCGGCTCGTTAAGCTCGACATATCTTTATCGGACTCTGTTCGACTCGTGATATTTTAACGAGCCGAGCCAAATATTAGTTTTCAAAGCTCGGCTCGTCAAACCTAAATCAAAAGATCACTAATAGTAGTTCGAGATCGACTCGAGCTCGTGAGATTAAGAGCTCGAACACGAGTAAAACGAGCCTCGAGCTCGATGAGCTCGTTAAAAGCTCAAAAAGAAAAAAAAAAATAAAAAAAAACGAAAAAAAAAAAAAAAAAAAAAAAAGAAGCGTTTATCACCCCCTAGTCCAAGTTAATGGTCATATTTGTGAAATAAATCTTTCTAAAAAGAATAACATGGAAAACGAATAAAAGGACTCCCTCCAATAAATAACCCTTCGATCTAAGGAAAGTGGTGCTTGAAACTTATAAGTACCACCTTTAGACTAAGGGTAATCCGATCTTTTCATTTGGTCGGTTTCCACAAGACCCGATCAACCCCCCCACTAAGTTTTTTGACCGACCAAACCCACCCAACCTTTTCATTTGTTTGGGCTACTATGTGACCGAACAAATTGAAAGAAAAGAAACCAAAACTTGATGGTCCCCTCATCTCTAATACTCATTTGATGGTCCCCTCCTCTTTATATAGCTGGAAATATGGTGGTCACTTGTCCAGTCAGATTACGGGGGTTTGGTCACTGTTTGGTCTAAGAGAAATAAAACTAAAGACGAGATGAACGATGATTTAGTCAGTCTGGTTGGGCCGCGCGCACCATCGTTTGATCGAAAGAACTTTTTAGTCTTAGTTAAGGAATGTTTTAGTTACAAACTCAAGATACCATCTACAGAAAACTATATTTCAGGCCTTACATAACAATGTCATTTTTAGTCTAATTTACACAACTTATTTTCAAGTTCAATTTTTTTAACGGCGGATTATATTAGAACAAATTAGCAAGAAGCACGAGATTACAAAGAAACAAAATGAGGGTTTTTAAGCCACTCAATCCAACTAAAAAACACTTTACATCGATAGCGACACTAATAAAACGAACTAGACACCACATCAACAAAGATAATCGCCTTGGAGGGAAGATCACGAGCGAAAATAATTTTGTTTCGAAAACTCCAAACATGCCACCACAACACATAGCACACTCCTTCGAACAAATGCTCATGCTTACTCGACAGCCGAATATTCAAAATCCAATCTAACCACTCATCATACGAGGAAACTTCCATATAATCAATATCCCACCATCGAGCAATCTTACACAAAATCTCTCTAGAAATATGACATGTGAAGAAAATATGTGTAGTCGATTATGCCGCTTACCACACATATGACATAAAATAGATTCAATATCCATACCTCTACGAGAAACATTAAATCTAGCAGGAAGACAATCAAGTTTAACTTTCACTAAGGTTGCAAAAATTGTGAATCGTTACCCGAGCGGTCGACCACCTTGTAGCTTGTAATCGGTCTAGGCGGGATTAATCGACGATTAATTGGATTGGCATTTCTAGCAAAATGGGGGTATTTTTGCCAAGTTTTAGATATTATCGGTAAACTTTTTTATAAAAAAAACAACTTCTAATAGACTTAAACAGTTACTATAAGTGATCAAAACAGGTTTACGATGAGTTTTAGATACTTTCGGCAATATTAGAAGGTTTCTGGCAAGTTTGACTACCGATGACCACTATTGATCGTTCCCCCCGTTTGACTAATACGGTTGACCTATTTGTTTGACCATGTTACATAAATCGGCAAGGTCGGTGACCTTGTAGCGCCTAGGCGGCGATTAATCGGCCTTGTAGACCTTATTTTGCAACACTGCTTTCCACGCATGGACATTGACCTTAATAGGAATCACTTTAATCCATCGCGTTTTAGATGACACCTCCGGTAACATGAAATCATCGATCAACTTCCTAACCGACGCTACCAAAAAATCACCCGAACCTGCCAAGGCTCAAACCCATCTGTCCTTCATATCAACAAGACTACATCCCTCCACCTTCTCCTTTAGCAGCTCGAATTGAGATTTTTCAGCACCTCCCCTTGGAGCTCGACGAAAAGAGAACTCCAAACCTGTATGAGAAAGTTTCGAAGCAACATCTATCTTTTTATGGGATTCCAAAGCATACATTCTAGAAAATAAGGTTTAAACTCAGATTCCCCTCGCAAGCACCCCCAAAATATGTTTTTCGCCCCGTTTGCCCAACTAGTTGAGAATGAAAACTAACAAATCTATAATACCCGATACTTGAACAAGCTCACCTCATGAATAATATCAAGCCATATAGACGGGTAACTTGACTTCACCTTCTTCCCTATTTTACCATCGTCTCCATGCAACGCTTTTATCACCCTAGCCCATAAGGATGAGCTTTGAGTAACAAATCGCCATACCCATTTGAACATAAGATTGCTCGGATAATGTAGTACCTATAGTTAGGTTGATCGGATAATGTGGCAAACAGAGTTAAGGATTTTGTATCGAGCAACTCAAGTTTGTTCAATTCAAGCTTTATGGAGTTTGAAGTCAACTCAAACCCATTCAAGTTGGAGTATATATAGCTTTCGAGTTGAGCTCAAAGTAACAATGTTGCTAGTTAGAAATGATTTGATATTACTATTTTTATTGGCTATACGAGGTCTCAAGTTGAGGGGTGCATCATGTTGAATCGACCATAGGACATGAACACGATGGTCGAGCTTGAAGTTGGTTTATTTCTCATTTGTAGCCTTAAATTTGAGTACGTAAATGTCTCTTTAATGTGTAAATTTTAATTTGAGATGATGCCTCCTTTAACGTGGGATTGTATAACATACAGAATTCGTAAATGATTAATGTGAATAAATAATATACTCCCTCCATCCCAAACTAAATTTCCACATCGCCATTGTATTTAAGTGTTCACTTCCAAAATACAACCTAACAAAAAAATTCAAAAACAATAAGTGTGCATTTTGCAAGTGGCCATATGATTTGGGACGGAGGTAGTATACCTTTTCAACACCAAACTCATAACTCATATCCTGAACTTCACTAATATAGCCGCATAAACGAAACAGCCATAACTCATAACAAAGGGGGTGTTTGGGTAAGCATATATGATGGGCTTATGAGCTTATTAGCTTATATAACTCAAATAAGCGCAAACCAAGAGTTTGGCTAAGCTTTTACAAGTGGGTTTATGAGGTTATATAAGGGGTTTCCGATAAGCCCCAAAATTGTGGCTTTTTAAGGGGGTTAGGCATTATAACATGCTCCATTACAAATTACAATTTTACCCTATGAGCTAATCCAAACACCTTAGCTTATAACTTTATTAACCCATGCCCTTTTTGGTCGTCTACCAACATAAGCTAAACCAAATACTTGAGCTTATCAGCTTATTAAACACAACCTAATTTTTTTGGGGTAACCATGGTTTCCGACTTTTAAACACAACCTAATTTAAACACTCAACACGAGCTTATGATAAATAAGCCATAAGTTGCTTTTATAACATAAGCATAAGCCCAATTCACAACCTTAGCCAAACACTCAAGGGTGTTTGGATCAACTTACTTTATGGGCTTAACAGCTTATTGAAATTTAGAAAAGCCGATAAGCTCACTTTTTTGGGCTTATGATGTTAAGCCCATGGCTTATTTAAACCATGAGCTTATATTTATCCGCTCATAAGCTCAAAAAGGTAAGCTTATCGGCTTTTCCACAAGTCAATAAGCCGTTAAGCCCATAAAATAAGCTCATCCAAACACCCAAAGAAACATACACTCTATACCTAGGACGAACAATAGCTAGTATCCACTACAAGTACCATTTTGCATACTAAAACAATCAAATAACATAATCTTTAAAAATATATCATAAAGATTTCATTTTTCCCCATTTCAGCTAAAGAGTAAATAGGTGAAAATGAGTATGTATACCTTGATTATTGGTAGCAGGTTTTAAAGGCAAAGAGGGTTTGAACTGGTGACTGGTTATTGTTCTGAAAGGAGTTAAATTTGATTTGAATTTTGGGGTGAAACTAGTTGAAGGAGACCAAGTGCAGAGCTCCATTTTTGTTAGGGTTTTAGCTTCTTCTCGATTAGGGTTCTATAGTTTTCGGTGGATTTTTTAAAAGCAAAGAACGGTCAAGATGGTTCTTTCTATTTTAGAAGCTTTTTCTTTATCTTTTTCCTTTTTGTTCTTTGGAAGATGATTTGCATACGGGGCATCGAAAATCGAACCGAACCAGTTTGACCGAGTCCGAACTGACCATACTCGGTTTAGTTTTCGGCTCTATATATTTATTATTTCCGTCTTTGGTTCAAGCCAAAACCGAAAAAACACACACCTAAATCGTATAAACCGAACCGCACCGTGCCACTTCTGTTCAGTTCTCAGTTCATGTATTCCATAAAATAGGTTTTCGGTTCGGTTCGAATCAATTTTGACTCGATGTTCAATCCTATTTGCACTTATAGATCTTAGCACATGTACTTGAGTTTAGTTGAATTGAGCCCAAGCCTACTACTCCCTCCGTCCCATTTTTATAGTTCATGTTTCCTTTTTGGGATGTCCCAATTTAATTGTCCACTACTAAAAATAGATAGAAAAGTTTGATTAAGTTTACTATATTATCCTTGTTTGAAATTATTATTACAAACTTTAATGAAGACTTTAATTAATTACGTAAGGGTAAAATTGTCATTCTGTCAAAAAGTAAGAAAGAAAAAGCAGTAATAAATGCACTTTTCTTAAACTGTGTGTTTTTTGTCGGGAGACAATAATTTTAGGACGGAGGGAGTAAATTTGAGCTCGTTCATTATAACAGGGGAGGGGGGTGTTACTAATCGAGTTGCACCAAGTAGAACATTGTGAGACCGAAAACTTGACTAGACTTAAAAGTTCAAGTTCGAAAGACTTAGGCTTCGAACGAGTAACAATATTCATGTTTGAGGTCACGTTGTTAATGTAGTCGATACTCTCGATCTCGGCTCGACTAGATTATCAGTATTTCAATATTTGTACAAATATTACCACATCCCGATTCAAATATTAGTCAATGCATATCTGGCCCATGGCCATCTTTAGTATTTTCGTTATGCGCTTTAGTCCGATTTGATTATTTTGTGTATTTATATATTTCTTAATGTCAATTGTAATTATAAGGATAAACCTAATCAATATGGTATCACAACTTCAAGATCCTCTTCCGCAAAAAAGCATTAAAACCATAATCATCCCTTCTCATAGTTGTCTGCTTTTTTTCTTATTCTTTTAATTATTTTATTATTTTGCATTAATTTTGTCATAACATCATGACGGGGAATATACCACCAAATCCGCCTAAACAACCAATTGATAACGCTTATTCAATTGCTAGCATTTAGACATATATCCCCACACCCCTTGATCTAGACAGGTTAAACTACAAATCTTGAAGTCTATTGTTTAAACGTTTTTTTTTTTGCAAAACATATGATGCGCTGTTACGATCCCACATCGGTCAAATATGGGATTGGTTGATGGTTTATAAAGTCTAGGTGTCCTCTTCTCTTTTGAGCTAGCTTTTTGGAGTGAGTTATACACCTAGCTTACGAGCCTGGTATGGGATAGGTTCGTATCAATTGGTAGAGCCAGGTTGCTCCTCCCAATTCATCTAATAATTCTTCGATCAAGGGAATCGGAAACTTGTCTTTTACGGTCGAGTCATTAAGGCGGCGATAGTCCATGCACAGACGCCATTGACCGTCTTTCTTTTTTACTAGAACTATGGGGGCGGCGAAGGAGCTTTGGCTATTACGTACACCGGCCTCGAGTAGCTCCCGTGTGGTTTTTTTGATTATGTCTTTTTGAACGGCGGGGTGCCGGTACGGGCGTTGACTAATGGGTGTGGTGCCTTCCTTTAAGATTATTCGATGATCAAACGGCCTCTCGGGTGGTAGAGATTTTGGAGGTTGGAACACCTCTTGGAAATCACGTACAAGCTCCTGCCATGGGAGGGTGACCCCCCTTTGAACATGGTCTTGATTCATATTAGAATGGTGCATGAGTTTTGGTGAGGGGGTGGTGAGTTGTAGACTATACAGTTAGATAGATCCATCTATACTGTGTTTCTGCAGCAAAGAATCTACCTTCTCCATGGAACAAAGAGACACCTTATTGGTTTGAATTCCTTTCAATTCACATGGTTTCCCATCCACCTAGAATCGCATGGTTATTTTTTGGAAGTTCCACAAAATGTCTTGAAAAGGTGAAAGCCATTGTATACCCAAGATCATATCATCATAGCTCTCCAATTGGATAAGTAAAACCTCCGTGGTGAACCAGTGACCTTGCATCGTCCACTGGAAATCGGGACACATTTGGTTGCATTGTAATTATTTTCCGCCAGCCACACTAACGTTAAGAGATGGAATATCCTTAACCGAGCATTGCAATTTCCGTGCCAATTTTACATCGATGAAGTTATGTGTAGACTTGGAGTTGACAAGGATATGAAGTTGACGGTTACCCATCGCTCCCCGGATTCTCATGGTGGAATAAGACGGTAACACGGTAAGTGCATGGATCGATATTTGAGGTAGCTTCTCTTCCTCATCTTCCTTATTCTCCTCGTACGCCTCGTCTTCGTCCTCCACCTCGATGATAAACAATTGATTACGAGGGCATTTATGACATGGTACAAATTTTTTGGTGCACCAAAAACATTCTCCTTTCGCCCGTTTAAGTTCCAATTCCTTACTAGTAAGCCGCCTCGAAACCTTAGCCCCCGTTTTTATGGTAGTTGCCCATATGGGACGGGTATTAGGAGTCGGTAAAAGGGGCATCTTGGATGCGTTAATAGGAGGTGTAACCCGACCCGTTTCATTAGTGTTTTTTGGGTGGGTTGCTCCCCCTTTAACTGATGTCAGCTTTTTTCCAAGGTGGTATTATTTAAGTTTTGAATCTTAGCCAGCCCGTATACCTCGTGTAGGGTACCAGGTTTAAACATTTTCACCGGTCCCCGAATTTCTAGTTTGAGACCCTTTAAATATAAACTAACAGCTTGGGTTTTACTCAAAGTTACCTTGTTTAGGAGAGCATCAAAAGCGTTGTTGTACTCATGGAGGTCATCATCTTGTATAAGGGAGGCAATTTCTTCCATCGGGTCTTCGGACATCGCATTGGAGAACCGACTAGAAATAGCCCGCACATAATTTTCCTAGGTAAGCTCAGCGACCGTAGCCCCTCGGGTTTTCATGAAGGGTCGGTGCCATTTAATAACATCTCCTTCCAAGTGAATAACAGCGTATCGTAGTTTCATGTTATCTGGCGTTTCGTTTATGGCAAAAAAGTGCTCGCACCTGTAGATCCATGCTTCTACGTCAACCCCTGAGAACCGGGGAAACTCCACCTTACCAATATGCATGGGAAGATTTGTTTTGGGGTCGTTTTGGTCATTGTTGAAAGAGCCGGCAATGAAGGATCCGCCACTTACGTGCTGGACAAGTTGTTCTTGTTGTTTAATTAATTGTTCATGTTGCTTCATCAATGCCACTAGGGTTGCTTGAATGTCTGCGATGGCCTTGTCGTGATCTTTGATGGATTTATCAATCTCCTGATTGCACGTCGTCATGATGGAATCCGATTGGGATCAACCTGGATCTGATACCCTTGTTAGGGTAAAAGTAGCGATAGAGAGGAAAGTTCGAGAGATAGGAGAAAACCAACTTCTGGATCCATCTCCCAGAAGCCTGTAATGCATCATTTATAAACCCTTATAACTCTAATTTACAAAAGAGTCCTTAAAAGATAAATAAAATCCGTAATGGCCCTTGCAACAAGCAAACAAGAAACATGCTAAACGATAAAATGTCAA
The DNA here is from genome assembly GCA_026074375.1 of Tanacetum coccineum. Taxonomy (NCBI): domain Eukaryota; kingdom Viridiplantae; phylum Streptophyta; class Magnoliopsida; order Asterales; family Asteraceae; genus Tanacetum; species Tanacetum coccineum. The sequence continues at coordinate 17,001 of BQNB010027218.1, read as the reverse complement.
TAAGAAAAACACGCGTAACAATAGTCTATTCTTAACAGCTTTTTGATCTCAAAAAGGAAGCGTGACGAAATCAGTAAAGTCTGGAAAACGTAGTTGCATCTCATCTAGAAACTCCCAAGTAGCCTCTTGAGCCATATGTGCCTTCCATTTTACCAGAATCTTCATAGCGACTTGACTTCCCCGCTTGACCACTTTCCTGTCAAATACCCTCGATAGTTGCAGAAAAAAATAAGCATCGGTCGGAATAGGTATCACTTTATTTGGCGCCCCACCGGCGAGTTTAAGCAATGATACATGAAAGACCGGGTGAATCTGAGTCTCGTCCTGTAAGTCCAATCGGTATGCGACCTTACCAACCCTCTCAACTACTAAAAATGGACCAAAATACTTGTGAGTTAGCTTGGAATACTTGTATACTCTTAGAGTATTTTTCTTGTATGGTTGAAACTTGAGGTAGACCCATGACCCAGATTCAAACTCCCTATCTGTTCGGTGTTTGTCAGCTTGTTGTTTCATTCGGTTTTGAGCCTTTTGAAGAGACTGCTTCAACAACTTCACAGCCGCCTCCCTATCTAGCAAAAATTCATTAACCTCCCTTTCTATCGCGTCTTTAGGAATGTAAGGGATGTGCAAAGGTAGGGGAAATCCATAGAAGGCTTCAAAAGGTGACTTCCCAATTGACGAGTGGAAGGTGGTATTGTACCACCATTCAGCTAGCGCTACCCACTTGACCCATGTATGAGGTCTCTCCATCGCCATACACCTCAAATAACCCTACAAACACCGATTAACCACCTCCGTTTGGCCATCCATTTGAGGATGGTAGACTGTTGAAAGTTTGGCCTCTACCCCTTGCAGCGCTAGGAATTCCTTCCAAAACAAACTTAAACATATTTGGTCACGATCAGAGAGTATAGAAAATGGGCAACCATGTAACTTGTACACGCTGTCGAGGAATACCTGGGCGACCTCCTTAGCAGAGTAAGGGTGGCTGGGCACCATGAAGTAATTGTATTTGGTTAACCGGTCCATTGCCACAAATATAATATCCTTTCCCTTGACCTTCGGTAACCCGCATATGAAATCCATCGATATTTTGGAAAAAAATTGTGTCAGATATGGGTAACGGTTGTAAGAGCCCGGGTGACGCCACCTTTTCGTGTTTCGCCCTCATGCATACGTCATAATTTCTCACGAGTTGTCTCACACCCTTCGATATACCCTTCCAATAAAACATCTCCTTAATTCGTTGAATTGTTGCATTAACTCCGAAATGACCCCCCAATGGAGACTCATGGCATAATCTAATAGTTTCGGCCCTTAATTGTGCATCGCCACCTATGATCATGTGATTTTTCCTGGAGAGCCATTTCCCATTCCATGTTATATTTTGTAGGTGAACTCCCTTTTTAATTTGTTCTTTGATTGCCTGTAGTTGAATATCACCTTCCTGACTTGCAATTACTTTTTCCAATAACAGTGGCTCAATTTGGGAAATAGCCATGGTGAACAACGTGACTCCTTGCACCCGCGACTACGCATCAACGGCTACATTTTCTCGCCCCTTTTTATATTCAATTGTGTAGTCATACCTCAATAACTTCGCCAACCACTTGTGTTGCAACGGTGTTGTAGCTTTTTGTGCCAAGAGATGTTTGAGGCTATTTTGATCTGTATGAATAATGAACGGCCTAGTAATCAAGTTTGCAAAAATCGCTAGGCGCTAGTTAGGCGGCCGAGTACCGTCTACCGATTAATCGGTTAGGCGGGGATTAGTCGGGGATTAATCAGATTGGACTTTTTATATATAAATTATAATATTTTGAAAATATATGCCAGATTTAGCCGATTTTTGTCCAATTTACCCAATTTATCTCTGATTTGGCCGATTTCAATCCGAAACCGAGTTGGTCGATTTAGCCGATTTTTGTCTGGTTTAGCCGATTTTTGTCCGATTTGGCCGATTTATGCCTGATTTGGCCGATTTTTATCCGATTAATCAATATGTTGACCGATTTTTGACCAAAACGATTAATAAGGCCGATTAGTGAAAATCAAGACGGTTAATCACCGCCTAGCGCCTAGGCGCCGATTAATCGACCGCCTAGACCGATTTTTGCAACACTGCTAGTAATGAGATAGTAATGCCATTGTTTCACCGCCATCATAATTGCAAGAAGTTCTTTTTCGTAAACCAACAAAGTTTGTTGTTTTGGTGAGAGGGCCTTGCTTAAATAAGAAATCGGGTGACGCTCATGCATCAAGACCGCGTCGAGCCCTTAGCCAGAAGCATCGGTCTCGACTACAAACTGTTTAGAGAAGTCGGGAAGTGCTAGGACCAGAGCCGACATCAGGTCCGATTTGAGCTCTTCAAACGCCCGTTGCGCCTCTCCCCATTTGAAGGCGTCTTTCTTTAAAAGATCCGTCAATGGTTTAACTATGGTCCTAAATGATCATATGAAGCACCGATAGTACCTGGCTAGACCTAAAAAAGAAGGGTGCCAACCTATCCCAAATGATCGTATAGGATAGGTTCGTATCATGCGCATAATCTTCTTGTCGCTTCCTCAACCTCTACAAGCATCACCCCTTTTGACCTTTTACACGTATATAATGACTTGCTAGTCGTCATGTAGATGTATTCCACAATCTCTCCGAAACTTGTTGATACGGTCATTAATGAAATGATAATGCTACCGTACATGGTGTTTGGGAACGACTAAAGGACATCTTTCATAATAATAAGGATGCTCGTGTCATTTAACTTGACAATGAGATTCGTAACATATCTATTAGCAATCTTATATTGAATGTGTATTTTCAAGAGATTAAGTCAAAAGCCAATCGCCTTGCTAATCTCGGTTCCATGGTTAGTTATTCAAGTCTGGTAACTTATTCCATCAATGGACTACGTAGTAAATTTCCTGAGATAGCACGAATAAATCATCATCGGGAAAAGCTCCCTACCTTTGATACCATGAGTTCCATGGTTCTCTTTGAGGAGAGTGATTTGCTTAATCACTCTAATGCTAATTTAACTTTTTACAACACATCTTCGTCTCCAACGGTTCTTGTTACAACTAACACGAGCAATGAGAAGGCTAATCTTACAAGCATCTCTAGTATTGAGCAATGCAGAAAATTTCAACGAGGTTCTTGCACCTACGGACACGTTGTAAATTTTTACATGCTCTTCATGAGGACATACCATGTCCCACATCTAATTCCAATGGCAACAGTGGCATAAACAATGTGACTATCTCCTCCAGTACCCATGTTTCACCTATTCCCAATACAAACAACACTGGCCTAGGTTCATAACCCACTTCTCGACAGGCACTACAACCTATCAACCTAGCATGTCTAAAATCAACAGACTTTTACTATGCCCAGTCTACCTTGTTTTGACCAATCACATACATCCTAACCTAATACGGGTTATGCGTGTTCTTTGAGTCTGGATTCATTCCATGTATGTCACCAATCCATCATCAAACCCCGACCCTATTTCAGCAGGCTCATCTTGCCTTTGTTGATCTAATTCAGCATGCTTAGATGTCGGCCTAAATTTAGCCTAGTTCACTGCCAACCTACTTTGTTTCTCACCTCACCAGCTGCTCTACCTGCCCAACATGGTGGTCATATGTTTGTTCCAGGTACTTATTCATATGGTGTTCCTAACATGGTTCCATCTCAAGCCATTATGCTCCCGCATGCCTTTCAGTTTATGACTTTATAAGACATGTCTTAGAACATGGATACCAGAGCCTTTTCTCACTTGGTTGACGACAAATGTATACTGAAATCCGTTAGTGATAAAAGCATTTACACATATGTATTTGTTTGCAACAGCCAATCTATACATGTGACTAACATAGTACATAGCTTTGTGTACACACCGCACAAACCCCTTCACCTTCTCCATATACTTGTCACACCTATCATCATTAAAAACTTAATTTATGTCCACACATTTACTCTTGATAATGATATTTTTGTTAAATTTTGTTAATACAAATAAACCGGTTTTAAACAAAACGTTTTACAATCAACTTAGGCTAAGGTTTTATTAATGACAAAACATAACAAACCATTTTTCTCAAACCTCTTATTATATCAAAACATGATTTCTTTACTATCTCCCAACTTTGTAGAAAAGCACATGCAACTTGAAAAAGTGTACAAATCTTTTTAAACCCTAACTTTACTCAAAATCATCTTACACTTATTAATTTAATTACTTCATTTAGTATATAATCAAATGTAGCAAATCCAAAGAAAATCTCATAAGATTACACAAGATATCTCAAGATCTTGCAAATCAAAATCTGGATTTAGTTACTGTATTCCGGTGCCCTTAGTTTTGCAAGCCGGTGTCCTCTGTCAACAGCACCGGCAGAACCGGCATACAGTAAACTTTTTGGCTATAAATACCAAGCCATTTCTCATGTTTTCACACATCTTTCTCATCTAATCTTCTCTCTAACCAACTGATCTCTCTTTCTCTCTCTCTAGCATCTCTTTCTAAATCTTGTGTAGGTAATTCACTTCAAGAAAGGAATTGCCAAATACGCGAAAGTTTCAAGCACGCCTCAAAAGTGTCTTGATCTTGATTCATCTTACTTCATTCAAGAGATCATCTTGCTGTGATTTATTGTTGTATTGTTAGTTGTACATCAAGTGTAGTTGTGTTATTATCGATTCTCGTGTGTGAGAAATTCGGTGATCATCTTTGTAACCTATAGAAGTGTACCATTGTTGTGAGGCTTCTCCGCCAAGTAAAAGGAGCTCGGTGACTAGTGTTTAACAAACTCTCAAGTAGGTGACTCGGGGAGTGAAGTAGGGCAAGGAAGGTGTCCTTGTAGCCGAACCACTATAAATACTTGTGTCCCGGTGAACTCTTTCTACACTCTATCTTCTCTTTACTCTTACATCTCTTACTTCTTAATTATCAAACATCAATATCTAGATCACTTCACTAAAAGTTTCAAACAAAGTGTTAAACAAGTTTTAAAAGGCCAAAATTTTTAGAAAACTATTCAACCCCCCTTTCTAGTTTTCTACAAATTTGATGCTTATGGTTTTCTTGTGAAGGATTACCAGACCTGCAAGCTTCTTTTCCGTTATAATAGTACCGAATATGTTTACCAAGTTACCCCTCAACCATATTCACACCCTCCATTTGCTTTGCTTTCATTCAGTCATACTACGTGGTATAAACGTCTTGGGCGTGAAGACGTGTTTCGTCGTTTAGAGTCTCGTTATCTAATCTCTTGTAATAAGTCAAAAGTGTCCGCTTTGTGTCATGCTTTTCAATTAAGTAAACTTGTTAAGCTTCACTTTTATAGTTCTGAATCAACTGGTGTGTCTGTCTTTGAGATTATGCACTCGGATATTTGGACATCCCTAATTCCGAGTGAGAGTGGAATACTATGCTATATTATTAGATAATTTCTCGCACTTTGTTTGGGTATATCAGCCGCATAGAAAATCTGATTTCTTTAATACTTTTGTTGCTTTTTCGTCTTTTATTTATCAACAATTTAATATAGATATAATTGCTTTGTAATGTGACAATGTTGATGAATATCATAACAACCATTTTCACACCCTTTTTCGCCAACATGGCATATACTTTCGGTTTTCATGTCCTAGAACTTCTCAACAAAATGAGAAATCCGAACGTATGTTACACACACTTAATAACCACATATGTACCCTCCTTTTTCAAGCACACAAACCTCCATCTTATTGGTATAACACCCCGTGTTTTCAGGACATTTTACGACGTCATTTATTTCACTATTTAATTTTAGTCTCGTACGCGTTTGCCTTTAATTTTAATCGGTAAGTTAAATCGCGTAAGCTAAAGATTATCATTCAACGTAAACGGGCATCAAACAATTAAATGTTTACGTCAAGCAAGTGTTAGATAATTATTTAGAGGATAATTATTAACTTTGTACATTTTATGTTTATCGGTTACGTAAAGTGTTAACGTTTCGCGATAAAATACGTTTAGGCATTCACGGAACCACCAAAACTTATCTATGCTTCAACAAATATCCATTATTATACCCAATACTCAAAGTTTTATAAAACTTCACCCATGATAACATGTTGGCCGAATTTTGCATAAAAGAAACCAACAAGAAAATAAATGCTACAAGTATTCACTCTTATACATAAACTATCTATTAAAAACTATAAGTAAATACTAGAAATTCATCCTAAGATATCAAAGATATTTCCTAGACCCTCCCCTATTTTCAAATGCAACAAGGTCCCAAGGGGACATTTAGCACATAATGAACCAACTAAAGTCTTGTACAACATAGAACTCATTAAACCTAAGTACATGACTAGTAAACTTGGTCATTTTCTTCCTTAATTCCCTCCTCTTGTTTCCCTTGGTCTTGGTCTTCAACAAGTGGTCTTGACTAGACTTATGTAGTATAAAAGGGTACTACTAGAAGAGATATAACACACAACTCATTTCACTAGCAAAACTTCACTTATTTCTCTCTTTGTCTCTCCTCTAGGCCACGACCAAACTCAAACACCCTTAAATAATTCATACAATTTGTGTAAATCATAGAGGGGGGGGGGGGGTGAATATGTTTACATTAAAAATCTTAAAATGTTTCGTATCAAATTAACGATCAAGCGTAATACAATATGATGAGTGTTTATACAAGTTATATACACATATTAATACATCAATTTACAACAATACAACCCAACACACAATATTCACATTTATTCAAGACACAATTAAGACTATATAATCAACACATCACACAATTGCAAGTATAAATATAAAGCGATAAATGCGAGTATAAATGTAAAGAGATAAGTGAAAGGAAATGCAAACCGGACACGATGATTTATAGTGGTTCGGTCACGAAGCACCTCTTCGCCCTACTCCACTCCCCGAGTACCCAACTCAAGAGTTACTTCACTAGTCAACAAGCTCCCTTAAGGCAGAGAAAATCGTACACAACGTTGCTTACACTGATTTATGACACAAAGCTAAATGTCGAGTTATAATCTTAGCTAGAACCAATCTATCACAACACAACTTCACGACTTCACAACTTCACGACTACTTCACAACTTCACTACACAACTTAGCTTCACACCTTGATCACAACTACACAACTTCTTCACATCTTCACAACTTCACAACTTCTTCACACCTTCACAACTTCACAACTCCACACCTTCACAACTTCTCCTCACCACACTACTTATGTCACAACTATCTAACACTACTAGAAAGGATCACCAAGATCCAACTACAAAACACACCATGATCACCATGATCAAGCAATTATACAAGTTTGGAATACATGGACTCGATCTATGCATTGTGAATGTAAGACATGTCACGAATGCCCTAACTAGCCTACATAACTTCGTATCTTAATGATAACGAAAGTTCTTCTCTTGCACTTCAATGGATGGATGATTGGATCACATTTTAAACAAACTTATAATAAGTTAAGTGATCAAAGGAAAGGGTTTGAAAGGAGGTTTTAGATCTGAGAAAACTTTGTGCAAAGAGGTGAGAAAAATGTTGGGGAATAGTCCAGTATTTATAGGACAAAAAGGAGGAGCGGGGTCTATGGCCGGCCCCCTTAAATAGGGTGCCGGCCCCCTTAATTTTAAGGGGGCCGCCCATGTAATTAAGGGGGCCGCCCCTTATTCAGACGCTCCCTTTTTGTCCTATTCAGGGGAGGTGTTTACTGGACCATTTCTAGCCGTTTTAGGTCCGAAAATTTGAAATTCAAAATGTTTATTTTGAATAAAACATTTCTTATAAATACAAAAATGTTTTGTATATATTTTTAAAAATGTTTGTCCCATTTTATAAATGTAAGGTTTAAAAAATTTCTTTGATCATTCAACAAATTAAAGTTTGTTTGTTCATACCTTTAGTGATTTACGTCGGGTGTGAACTTAAATTTATTGTTGAAGAAAACTTGAGATGTCGAAAGATGTTGACGAATTGATGATTAGTGATTACGAGTAACTTAAGCACTTTACGTTATGTGTTATAAGTTGCATGTTTGTCATCACCAAAACATAAAGAGAATGTATAGATTAAATATCGTAATATTTCTACCAACAGAGTGATCCTGCTGTTCTAAGATATCGTGCAGTTCAGAATAGATCTTTCTCTAAAGCTAAAGTAAGGAAGAATATGTGTATATATTTGAAGAATCAAAGATGATACAAGCTGAGTCATTTCAAGGGAATGGGCTATGAAGATATTAGACTTATATTTGAAAGAGTATGGGATCAAAATAATGCTTTTGTACCTAAGGATTCTGAGATTGAAAAGGAAGTAATGAAGAGACCTAGATTTGATTTTCAACAAAAGTCTAGTAAAAAGAGATCAAGAGAAGATTCTGATGAAGACAATGCCAAGAAACAGAAACTAGAGGATGATGTTGAGAAGAAAGAGCTTAGAGATAGTATGGATGTAGTTCCAAGGGATTATATTGCTATTGATGCTAAGTCTCTTGCTACTAAATACCCAATAGTTGACTGGAAGACACATGTTTTAACAGAAAATATGATGTATTATCAAATCATCAGAGGAGATGGAAGTTCTAAAAATTACAAAATATTCAGTGAAATGCTTGATGATTTTGATAGGCAAGATGTCCTGGATCTACACAGACTGGTACAAGAAAGGTATGATACAACAAGTCCAGAAGGATATGACTTGTTACTTTGGGGAGATCTAAAGATTTTATTTAAGCCTAATGAAGAAGATGAAATATGGAAGAATCAACAAGACTACAACTTGATAAGCTGGAGATTATTTGACTCATGTGGAATTCATATGTTGCTGATGCATATTGGAATTGCTATTCACATGATGATAGAGAAGAAATATCCTCTTACTCAAGAAATGCTTTCAAGGATGTTAAGTAGAAGACTAGAGGTTGATCAAGAAAGTGAAATGGCATTTGAACTTCTCAGGTTTATAAGGTCTCAACTTCAGAAGTAGAAGAATGTTTTGAAGAATCCTCTCAGAAAGGTTTAATTCAAGAAACTTGATGATTTGAAGGTAAATCACAAGTTTAGGGGAGGATTGTTGGGAATTAAACTTATTAGACTTAGTACTGCCTAGTCAAAGTGTTAGTACTTCTTAAGTCATAACTGGCAGTATAAACCAGTTAGTACTACTAGAAGAATGTTAGTACTGCTAGGTATAAGTTAGTACTGCTAGTACTAAACTTAACACTGCTGAAGGGATTTATACTGCTGATAAAGACTGAAGACTGCATGAAGATAAAGACGTGTGAAGAGGTGTAAAGACGTGTTAAAAGATATGTATTAGTTATCTTGTGTATATTCTATATATTTAGAAAGATATGCATATAAGCTTAATGTTTTAGAAGATTCATAGTTATCTTGTAAAGGACTCCTTGGTGTATAAAAGGAGATCCTAGGTTATGGTTGTAAACACATCTCGATAGACATTACCTTCATGGTAAAAACCAATTGTGATGATTCAACAACACTTGAAGCTTGAATATCTTCTTTGTGTTCTTCACTTGCTAGAAGTGGAAATGATTTGGTAGTTCTTTCATGGTGGTGACATATGGATGAAAAAGTAAAAGTCACAACAATGTGACTACTCGATAACACTTGAAGCTTGAATGTCTTCATTTTGTTCTTCACTTAGTAGTAAGTGGATATGATGCATTTCATTACGAAATTCACTTGACTTTTGACAACATAGGCACACATGCTTATGAGTGTCAGGATATGAGGATGAGACGCATTTCATTGTGACATTTTGACAACATAGGCACACATGCTTATGATTGTCAGGATGTGAGGGTGAGATGCCTTTCATTACGAAATTCACTTTGGTGGTTTGGGATGCACTAGAACTAGTTATGAGGTTTTATGGTTATGAGGTTTGAGTGTATGGTAGAAGTTATAGGTGAACGAGTGTGTTATCCCTTCCCATTAAATTCATGCTCATCCGGACATAAATTGAGGAATAAAAAGAATAAAAGTCGTCCAAACGCTACTTAGAGGTGTATGTAAGTTTTATTTTTTATTTATTTTTTTATCTAACTTACTTGACAAAGAGTAGATTCATTTGAAAAGACGAGATGATGATTAAGGGAATGTGTGAGTGAAGACTCTAAGAAACTTAAGACCATTTAGAGACTATTATGACCTATCGGATTGTGATACTAAGGTTCACATGTAATAAGGGTATAAATTCTAGTGTCAAGAAATCTATACCTATAAGCATAAGACATATAGGTATGCGAGTTTATCTAAGCATGCATCCACATAATAATCAATAAGATTAATGTGTAAAACTATATGACATTAAATGTTAATTGAGATAGGCATATCTAATTCGTTATGCATCAAATCAATATAGTGTAAATGCACATTTAACACGTAAGTCATGTAAAATGACGCATACAAAACATATTAGCATTTAGCATTTAGCATTTAGGAGCATGTTTCATTTTAGATAAGCTAAGAGATATTCTATCTAGATTGCTAGAATAAGATGAACTCCTTTATAATAGACATGTATTTAATAGCTAAGCAATTAAACATTGAGCATCAAGATAATCAAGAAGACATATAATTGCATTGTGTTTGGATTGACTAAGAAAAGGCCTAATTTCTAAATGCTTATTATGCACTCCTAATGATATACAAACTCTATCGATGTATACTATCCTTAGGCATATTTAGGAAGAGCCATTTAATCAAGTTAGAGAATGAGTATGAGACTATCACTAGTGGTGCTCAATTCAGGCTAAACACGACCATTTTTACGGGTTATACACTGAACCCAACTTCACTCACCTTGGAAGCAATTCAACCGTTAGGTCAAATTGAATTTCTAGTGCAATAGATTCTCCAGTAGTCATTCTCATGTTAGACAAAATAGAATTCTTATATTTGCCTAATAAAGTGTAGCAAAGATAAAATTTATATTATCTTTTCATAGAGGACCTAATATGACTCAACTAACATACTTTAATTCCGGTTGATAATCCTAATCAAGATGTGTGGAATTCTAAGATAAGCATAAGCAAGATGTTTTAATCTTTTGTTCAAGATCTATCAGGTTGATTAATTCCGATTACTTATGCTGATTTAATGGATGTTTTTATATTTAGTCATCTTACTTGTGTAGTTGTCACATGTGATATTTAAACGTGTTTGGTTTTTCAGGAAATGACACATTTAGCAATTGCATTGCAATGTAAATTTCTTGAATATTTCGGACGAAACATCCAATTTGTCAATCCTACTTCATTATGTATTTCATGCATGTATTAAACATATTAGACTAATATTTGGAACACAACTACTGGACAAGTAGACTCAATATTGCATTATCAATACAAGTGTGAGTTATGATCCAATGCATATTCTTTTCATCTACAAACGGATGCAATTATTTTCATACCAATCTAGTGTGATTGAGTATGTAGATGCAAGACAATATCTTTTATTATAATTTGATATAATCTTGAAACTAAACAAATAAAAATCCAATTTCATGTCCATACACGAAAACTTGTCAATTAGATTCAATAACGATATCAATCATAATTTGAATAATGAATTGATATATTCTTGAAATCTTTTTTGACCCTCATGAACACTCATTTAAAAGAAATAGATAAATATTTAAATAGTGTGTTCCATTAATCCCAAGATTAGTTGTAAATTTTACTTGTGCGAAAAACTATTTGTTGTTATGTATAATATACATAGTTTTTGACATTTTATGAGTATGAGTTTTGTAACCATTTTTATACAACACGCATCTTTTGTAAAATACTAATGTTTAAAAAAAATATATAATTATGTGTGTATGTTAGAACCATTCAAGCACAAGCATTCTTTTTTCTTAGTTATTGATGTATTAATACAATCTTTTCTTTTGTTTAACCAACCCAAGGTCAAACCAAGCAAGTTGTTGAAAATATTTAAACGTGTTGTTGGAAATAGATTAAATCATTGGAAATGTTTAGGTGACTAGTTTTAATACATTTAATAATATACTTGACAAGTTATTGAACTCTTATTCCTAAGTATATTCCCATACCTGAAAGATTTACAAGATGTTTATGTAACATTTGTAAGTTAAGTGATCTATACCTATATGCAATGCAAGAACAATTTCGCAATCTTAATACAAGAAATCTAGCATAAGTTTTAGTTATGCATAATCCAAAAAACTAGCTACAAACAAATAGTGTACATGGCACATGTGCTTAGATATTCACTTAGCTTAAATACAAATAGCAACGATCATTTAATAATTTCTACTAACTTAAGATATAAAGAAGTGCACATAATCACATAGCATACCACATAAAAGTACTTGTAGTTTTGTGTATTAGATATAACAATGTATACTTAGCTTGGTTTTGTTTGAAGACAAATTAGTTTCCTCCCCATTTCAAAAATCAAGTTTAATATTTTTGAAAAGTTAATTACACCATTTTTCAAAGATATGCCGACTAGAAATGTCCGACTCGAAAGGAAAAGATAAAATACAAGTTTTACGTTGAAACGAGACTCAACGTTTTGGACAATAAGTAGCATTTTGCCTTTTTGACTAAGTTAAGTTTGAAATAAATTCTTGAAATTATTTTTATATGAAAGTAGACTCAATTCTCTTCGAAATGGCGGGTGGCACGACTTCTACGAACTTACGGTTGATTTTATATGATTTTCCAAAGTTTATGAAAAAACTACCCAATTAGACAGGTGGTCCCCTTAAAATTAAGGGGGCCGCCCAAATATTTAAGGGGGCCGCCCACCTAATACTCAGAATTAGGAGCGACCCCTTAAACGTAAAGGGGGCCCGCTCTCCATTACTAAAAAGGGTAAGGGGCCTGTAGCTAGCCATCTCTAGATTCCATCGAAATTTCAAATGTTTTGTATAAAAAGTTGTGGTTTTGCTTCTACTTCTTTTGTCTGTAATAAGGTAGTGTACAACTTTCTATGAATTAAAAATGACGATGTGAGTAACTAACTATAACTAAGCATAATTTAGAGGTCATCATTATTTTTTTATCTCGTAGCTAGTAATAAGGAAAAAATTTAAAATTGTTATATACCTATACAGAGTAATTAATGACAAGTGGTAATCAAATCAATAAACACTTTGTTCACAATACTTTGAAGTCCAGCCTTAATTGTGTTTAACCTTGTGATAAGTACAAGTGGAAGCATGTAACTTCAGAATTTTAACGATACCAATAATATTTTGAAAAATTATAGAGCGAATGTGTCTTTCTGATAAATCTCAATTATATAGTGAATCATGAGTGTTCTGATAGGGGTGAGATACGTTATTTCCAATAAGAAGATACTATAAAATATGTTTCGTGTAACATAAAAGTAACCCGGGAAGTATGTGCGAAAAATGTTTACACGGCAGATGGTATACAATATGATTAGTGTTCATTATCAAGGTTTACATACACATAAATAAAGTACTTACGTTTTACGAGACAAGTATACTATAACTAAAACACCCAATATTTCACATTTGTTCAAGACATAAATAAACTATAATTATGATAATCACCACGTAACACACAATTGGCAGAGTAAAAGAATATAAAGCGAAAATGTAGAGTAATTTAAATGAGTAAAAGAGATAAGTTAAGAGGAACAAGCAAAGCTCTGACAACAACGATGATTTAAGTTGGTCGTGTCACGAATCATACCATACGCCTCCCTAAAGCTCCCCCTCCCGCGAGTATCCAACTCGGAAGATATTCTTGCACTAGTCAACTAACTTCGCTTTAAGTCGAGAAAAGACCGTACACAATCGTTGAGCTTAATACAACTTCCGCCACTAAGTCTAATGTCGAAGTTCTAATCTAGGCTATAACCATCCCATATCACCAACACAACTTCACGACTTCACAACCTCACGAATACTTCACAAGCTACACGTACACTAACTTAGCTGTACTTCACACCTATGCACAACGTACCAACTCTTGCACAATCTTCACAACTTTACAACTTCTTCTACTTACCTTCACAACTTCGACAACTCCACAGATACCTTCACAACTTCTCCTCACCACAACTACTTATAGTATTTTACATCTGATCTTAACACTACTACAAAGATCACCAAGATCCAACTAACAAACACACCATGGAACACCATGAAACCCAAGGCAATAATAACAAGTTTTAGAATACATGGACTCGATCTACTTGCATTGTGAAATGTAATACATGTCACGAATCCCTAAAGCTTTAGCCTACATAACTTCCGTAGCTTAAATGGATAACTGAAAAGTTTCATCTCCTTGCACTATCAATGGATGGTCTGAATTGGAAGCACATTTGTTAGAACAATACTTACAAAAAAGTGTTTTTAAGTGATTCCAAATGATAGGGTTTTTTGAAAGATGTTTTTTAGGAATGTGAGAAAAACTTTGTGCAAAGAGGTGATGAAAACTAAGTTGGGGTTAAATTGAGTGTCCTTAGTATTATAAGATACAATGAATAGAGCGTACATTATCGTAGCTGCGCGGCCCCCATTAATGTAATAGGGTTGCCTGTCCTCATCCGCGTAAAAATAAATGGGGGTCTCCCATTATTTAAAAGGGTGGCGCGCCCTTTACAGCGCTCCTCTATTGTTTGATCCTAACCTGGGGAGGTGTTTACTAGGACGCTGGTTTGGCGTACCGATTTTTAGGTTTGAAAATTAAAATTCAAAATAGTTTATTTTGAATTAAAACATTTCTTAATAATTGAGACAAATAAATGGTGTTATGTCAAGATATATTTTAAAAACTGTTGACCTATGTCTTTAAATGTGAAGTGTTGGAGAGAAAATCAAAAATAGTTTGTAGGTACGATATGCTAGTCATAATCCACAAATTAAAGTCTTTGGTTAGTTCATTGACCTTATAATTGTATTATCCATCGACGTGTAAGTAGCGTATATATATATCACTGAAATTTGTTTGTTCGTGGGAATGACTTGCAGAAAGCAAATTTTATAGAATTACATGTTTGTATCTTCTTTAATTGATAAGCGTTGGCTCACTCAATCTGCCAGCAAATTTTTTCATAACATGCCGGCAAGACCACATATCATAGGCGATTTAAAAAAGTAGGACGT
The DNA here is from genome assembly GCA_026074375.1 of Tanacetum coccineum. Classification (NCBI taxonomy): domain Eukaryota; kingdom Viridiplantae; phylum Streptophyta; class Magnoliopsida; order Asterales; family Asteraceae; genus Tanacetum; species Tanacetum coccineum. Next base: position 1,826 of record BQNB010027218.1, on the reverse strand, counting down.
TGGAGTCATATCTATTTTCGTAAACAATCTCAATTGACGGTAAAAATCTTCACTCTATACAAGTAGTATAATTTTATTTATGATGCTTAATAATGAATGACTTATTTGTATTTCTTTATCAGTTTGTCGTTTGCTAAGAGAATGAAAGTGAGTGTGATAGAACACCAAATATTTGCAGGTCAAAGACAATTATAAAGAATGGGTGGAAGAAATGTTTGCAGGTCAAAGTCAAACGCTCAAACCAAATAAATGCTACATATTTTGACCTTTAACCCAAAGGTACCAACGGTGGTGAAGTCATATCTATAAGTGGTTGTGACGATGATCAGACATCTGCTGATAGATCTGTAAGTTCTAGAAAACTTTTATTTACAAACTTTACACACTTTCATATATGCATATTAGTGGTGGCAGTGACAACCCATTTAGCTTAAATGGGTCGATTCAGATTGTATTTTATTCCTTACACATCAAATGCGTTAATAAGCAATTTTAAGGAGAATGGGTCAAATGGGTTGAAATAGTATAATTTTTTAAATCTTGAATGATACCCTCATTATTTAAAAAAATAAAAAACTAAAAGAAAGAAATGTTTCAGTTTTGAGTTTTGACCCATTACTAAAACTGCGTATTTTGTCACCTCCACACATTATCATCTACGTAAACATTATTAACTTCTGCAGCGTCGTGTTTGTGGGAACATGCTCTATCAAAAATCACATCAACAGGGGCCATGACTTTCTGCTTTATTCAAGCCATAGAACATGGGAACGCGTCAACCTATGGGGCCTTATTAGGCTCTATGCGCAATGCAATTCGTAGTGCAAAATGTGATATGGTCGCTGGTGGTGGTGCAGTCACTTCTCTCCTCTCCATGTTATTGACAGGGGGTAGTCTCACTGGTGGACTGGGCGGAGGTAGATTCAGCCAGGTATAGTCTCATAGCTACCAAAATAAGTCAAGTCCACAAGCATTAACTGATAAGTTATGTTAATAGCACAATGCATAAATATTCTCTCCTGTTGTGTACTCTTGTCAGCTATATTATATGTAGATGTGACAAATTCAGCTATATTATATATATATAATCTTGAAAGTTTGCTTAAAGTCTAAACATTATCTTTTCCTTAATTTTTTTTAGGTTCAGCAGCGACGTTGAACTAAGCAAATTTCCTAGCAGCAGCATAGGTACGATTCAAGAAGCGTATGATGTGCTGCTAAAACAGGCGAACAACAAAACGGTGCCAACGTCACCAAAGCGGCGACCAGTATGTCGACACATGGCGACATTACAGATACCGCAATCAGGTGCTTTCTTTAGTGCTCTAGATAGTTCAAGGTCCAGTCCTTCTAGAAGCCCCATGAGAGCATCTGGGCCTGACCCAACCCTGAACTACGGTTTCTGTCACAACTCAGGTCATAATTCTTTCGGTGGAGACATGTCATCGGCTCAGTTGTTTTGGCAACACAGTCGATTACCTTTTGACGATAGAAAGCTTGGTGTGCTTTATCAGAAGGTATGATAAAATAAGAAATAATTACTTATTCATAAAGTGATTAGGCTATAATTACTTTGTCTTATGGTATTATTTTGTTGGCTATTTAAAAGATACTGCAGTTGTTGACCCACTTGCTGCAGAAGAAGGACCTGTTGCTAAGCGCCCCCACAAGGATCTTGGTCTGTCAAGTGAAGAAAATGTGGTGACAGATTCATCACTTGCTAAAAACGTGGAAGAAGGACCTGTTCCTAAGTGCCCCCGCAAGGATCTTGGTCTGTCAAGTGAAGAAATTTGTGATTCTTTCATCAGATGATGATGATACTGGTA